>JAMYXO010007382.1:0-12196 GCA_033310375.1 Conus canariensis
TATCTGTTTTTAACACTAATTTAGAAAACTTTTGAGACTTAAGTTTTTGCTTCGTTTTTCTTGATCAATAAACATCATTTTCACGCATACATTCATCAAATGTGAAATAAAATTTCTGCAAAACTCTTCACATCTGGCCGCATTACTGATCACCTCTGGATCTCACTTGAGACCCTATGGCGCCCTAGGGCCCCAAGCCAGACCCAGAGGGTCACATATAACACGGCCAGATGTGAAGGGTTTTGAGAATATGCCTCCAACAGTAGTATACTTTTATACTTGTTTGCCTGCTTTCTATTTGTCTAATTTGGGCAATCCCCTCACCCCCTTTTTAGTGGCTCTTCCAGATTTGGGTTTACGGGCGTTTATAGCCGCGCCAGTGACCCAGACAACACAACACATGTGGTTTACGGGCGTTTATAGCCGCGCCAGTGACCCAGACAAACGAAACACGAAATGGGAAGAGTCACTAGAGGGCAGGAAAGAGGGCAAATTTAGACTTTTGCAATACCATGACAACCAAGTATTTAAAACTACTGCAGGCATATCCCCAATGTTGTTATCTTCAAGATTTATATATATATACTGTACACAAACAAACGCTTACAATTACATGTGTCTACTCGCCTAGAGTAAAGTTGTTTTTATTTTGTTAAAACAACACCAAAAGCTAATTAACAAAGTGCATCTTACCTTACTTTTTAGTCACTACTTTTTAATCAAATTTATTTTAAATACTTTATTAGATTGAATATAAAAATGCGGCTTTTAATACATAAAATTGGGAAAAGATTATTTTGGGGTGGGGAATTTAGCCGCCTAAATTTATACAATGACATCTAACGCCTGCACTAAATGACGCCGGTGGGGAATTTAGCCGTCTAAATTTATACAATGCCGCATGGCGGCCTGCAGTAAACGACGCCCTTACATCCGTTATGTGTAACTTGACACGAACCCGGAAACAGTGCGACGCTTCGACTCGGCAATTATGCAGTTGAGTAAGCCGTGGCCAGACATGTCTGACCTAGATACTACATAAAGGCAGCAAACCCTTCAGAGGAGTTGTCTCCCCGGAAAAGAATGTAACAATCAAATTGTGTTTTATGAAAAAAAATCGTCATTAAGTCGTTCTAGGTTCTTATTCAAGTCGGCATCACGTTCTTATTCAAGTTCTTATTTAAGTTCTTAACAAGTTTTTATTCAAGTTCTTATTTAAGTTCTTAACAAGTCAACATCAAGTTCTTAACAAGTCATCATCAAGTTCTTAACAAGTTCTTATTCAAGTACTTATTTAAGTACTTATTCAAGTTCTTAACAAGTCATCATCAAGTCGTCATTAAGTTCTTATCAAGTCGTCATTAAGTTCTTATCAAGTCGTCATCAAGTTCTTATCAAGTTCTTATTTAAGTTTTTATCAAGTCGTCATGAAGTCGTCATCAAGTCGTTATCAAGTTCTTATTCAAGTCACTTATAATTATTTATTAAGTTCTTAACATATTATTGCATATCAAATGGATCAACATGAGATTTTGTTGTTGGCAGTTCTGGCATGCTTTTTTGTTCGGCTTCTGTATTTAGTGGCTGAGATTTTTTGGACTGCTTTGGTTTTTGCTGGCGTTGTTTATATATTTTATAACCGTAATAACCACCCCCAGCAGCAATGACGCCAAAAATGACAACTGTTTTAAATTCAATATTCCATGACGACTTTGGTGTTGTTGTAGGTCTTGAATCAACTTGTGTATTTACAGCTGGCATTGAAACAACTGTTGGCGTTGGCGGTGTTATGTTTTCATTATGAGTTATATTCTGTGATTGCAACATTAATTTTTTTTGTTTGTTCCACTCTGCTAATTTTTTTCCTGCTGCAACGCGCCCAGGATGAGGTGGCTTTTTACTGGTCACTTTCTCCATCAATGTTTTCTGATTCTGCTGATTTTCTGGCTCGGTCATTTTGAAGGGAAACAAAATCTATATGATTAAAAGTAATTAATCCCATGATTAATGGCGATAACAATGTTCCAAATCTGTAATATAGATCACATCCTAGAGACTCTAATGACTTTGTTAAAACTGGATCCTGCGTTAAATCATACATAAAATCTTGTTCAGAATCAATGGGAGCAAATCTACTAACTAGTTTAGTGTACAAACTAAGAACCGTTTGCCCAACACTTTTTACCATTCTTGACCCCAGTTGCGCTTCATACCTGTTGTGATACTTTACAATGTCTTGCGGCGACATCTGTTGAATCTGTTCTATGCTGAATTCATTTCCGAGGTACTGTTTTGTTTTCCCACACGCCGCCAAAGAATACAGCCTTTCCTTTTGGCGCATAATAGCTTGGTCATCAACTTGATCATTTGTAATCATAAGTTCAGGAACGTTTAGGCTGCCCTGAAGCTGTAGTAAATCATCGCAGTTCATGTTTTATTAATGAATAAATATTATTTTATTTTTAAAAAATGAGCACCGAAAAAACTATTACTAACCTCGTATACCATTCTGCTGTTATTGGAGGCCTAAGTGTAGGATACACAATGCTTGGTAAAAGCTTGTTAAGAATAAAACCAGCAGATCTTGGCAAGCTAGATTTCGAAGACTCAGCAAAGTGGTTTGCTGCCATTACAGCTTCGTTGGCTACGAAAGACTTTCTAGTTAAGCAAGGAATAATTCCAGAAAATATAAATATGTAAAAATATAAAAATGGCTTCACTCGTAATGATGATAGGCGGCACAGTGGTTAATGCGCTTGCTTTTAGCGGAAGTAATTACGCGTTTAGTAAACTACAAAATAACGATGAGAGAAAAAGACATAACAGAGCTATGGAGCAACTAGCCGCTGCACAAGACACCTATGAAAAGCAAAGAATGGAGCAGTTAGATTTTATTAACGACAGACTTAAACAACAGGGACATGCAGCTTACACATTTAAAGATGTTGACCAGGCAATAAAAGAATATTTTCTAGTAACAGGCAAACAAGTTGAAACATTGCCTCCACCAAAATTCAGCGATTTTTATCAACCATCAGAAAAACAAAAGATGCAAGAAATATTGTTTATTGCCTTTGGCATGACCGTTGTGTATTTTGTTGCACAAAGTATTGGCTGAATAAAAAATGAACAAAATCTATTATTCACCAAAAGGATATTGGAAGGGAATCACGGCAATTAAAAAGCTAAGCCAAGCAGCGGGAGTCAGTGAACAAACAGCAAAGGAATGGTTATCTAAACAAGCGATTTGGCAAATTTATCTACCAGCGTCCTAAACGAATACAGAGACCACACTTTGTGAATATAACACCAAACGACACCCATCAAATGGACCTTCTATATTTACCCCATGATACGATTAGACGAAAAAGATTTAAGTACGCACTTACAGTCATTGATATAGCTTCAAGATACAAAGATGCGGAACCATTAACACAAAAGAGTGCTTCTGCTGTTGCTGTCGCTATACAACTGATATACCAACGAGGACCCTTAACTTATCCTCGCATGATTCAAGTCGATGATGGAAAAGAATTTAAAGGTCAAGTGAATCAATTATTGTTAAAACATAGAGTTACCATTAAAAGAGGCATTCCAGGAGTTCACAGATCACAGGGTTTGGTTGAAAACTTTAACAAACAGTTATCTGAAAGGCTTTTTTCCTACCAGTATCACAGAGAGCTGATTGACAATTCTCGCAACACAGAATGGGTTAGAAGACTGCCCTCAGTTTTGCGCGCAATGAATAATGAAGAATTTAAAGGTCTAAAACCAGTACAAGCAATCAGAAAACAAAAAATAAATGTTGTTGAAGGAGACGCCAGTTCATCAAGCAAACTATTACCATTTGGTTTGAAAGTGAGATACCTTTATTCACCGGGAGAAGCGGAAGGGGACACTCGCATCAGGGCAACCGATCCAGTTTGGAGTGTTGATCCATATGAGATAAAAAAAAATTGTGAAAATGAATCCGCCCGTGTATTATTTACGTGAAACTGACACAACAAAACGACCAGCCCCTCAAAGATCTTTTGTAAAGGAAGAACTGCAGATAATCCCCCAGACACAGTTCCGCTTAATTAATTTACGTAAACATATTTGAGTTTAAAATGGAAGCTCAAAAGGAAGAAATCTTACATGAAACTAAAAAGATGATAAAAAAAGAGACCTTAGAATTAATACAAGAATCATATGATACGTGTTCAGCTATTAAGGAAACAATTAAGTGGATTCATCGGTACATGGCAACGCATCCTGATCGCCTACGATCCCAAATTTTGATTATCAGAATAACGGATAAAGAATATCTTGAAAAAATAAAAAAAATTCGTGCACATCAAGCAAACATGAGAAAAAATTTGTCTGAATTGGAAATTGATATGATTGAGCTTCTAGATACATTTGAGGAAAAATATAAACCCGCGGATGAAGAAGGTATGTAATTATGCTGTTTTCCAATGCCCGATTGCATATGAAAACTCTGGATTAACAAACACACATTTTGTGTTTGTTCTATCTAATGACTTCTTTGTTACAACAGTTGTGTTGATCTCATGTAGATTAGATCGTAGTTTTACGTTGTCATGATGAAAAGTCTTTTTTTTTAACAATGCTTCTTTATAGTTGTCATGGATATGCTTGACTGCACAACACTACGAGATATTCCCTTTGCTTTTTTAACAACTTTTTTTTGGCTTGAAAGACTGTACATTTTCGACCTCAAACCAATAAACTCCTTAATCACACCTCCAGATAATTCATCCTTCATCTTACCTAAAACCTTCTTATTAATATCTGAATGCAAAGGCGAATCTTTAGGATAATCAGATGTGTCGTACCATCCAGCATGCCCTTTAGCTACTTCTAATTCCATGTCTTTATAGATATCTTCAGTAGGGATGTCGATTACAAAGGAATCTGTATCTGTGTACAGAACTCTGGACTCAGGATACAAGGGCTTAAAGTAGTCATAAAGAAATTCTAACATCAAAAGCTTTGATAATTCTAAAACAGTAAACCCAATAAAAACGGGCTTATCCAATTTGACTTTCTTTTTTTCATCATTATGCCAAAAAGCTGATCATGAAATCTTCTGAAGTCCTGATATTAGGTTTAGAAGTTAGCTTAATTGCATCGTTCTCTCTGGTGACCAATCTAACATCTTTACGCTTGTGCGGATTCTCCATAGTCTTTCCAAAACAGCTGTTGTTCATCAGCTTGAAAAAGTCTTTTTCTGAAGCATCTGCGGATTTAGTTCTGAGATCAGTGTTCTTCATGATGTATGGTTTCATGAACTGTTCTTGATCAAAAGCAATTATACGATGAACTGCTGTTAACTTCAAACCATGTCTTAAATAAAATTGTAGAAGCCTGTAATGGCAGACATAATTTTTTTTGCCTCGAAGATTAGGCACAAGTTTAGGTGGTTCTGTTTTTGCCATCTTTAGACTTTCTGCTGCTAATGGATAGTCATTATGGTAATCATGGAGTTCCTGAGGATATTCTAAGTCAACTTCTAGAATGAAACCACACTGTTGATCTGGCGTCAAACTGCCCAACCACTTTAATGCTTTTTGAATATTATTCGTATCTGTGTACATTTTAAAGTTGCGTAATGGAAGTGATTGCGCCATTGCCCATCCATACAGATTGTTTGCATCTAAATACATGAGATAGTTAGACCTTTTACTTGGATCATAGTCGTCCAAGTATTTGTTGTTTGCTTTACAGTAATGGTGCGACGCCATACTGATTCCCCCACGCAATCCGTTTTCAATCATCTGAAGCATTGGCAGGTCAGACAATAAATCAATCTGTATTCCAGTAAATTTTAAGAAAGCGTCCCAACTCATCCCAGGCGCAGAAATATAATGCGCAGGATCTAGACTATAATGTTTCATGCAGGTCTTTCTGTAATTTTCAAAGATATCCGCCAACAAACAGTATCCACCATTAAATAGGAATCATGATAGTCTCCCATTGTTTTAGAGTCTAATTTTTGCCACGCTTCTTGAGCATAAGAATAATCAGAATCACTGATGTCCTTTCCTCTAAGACTACTAAAGAACGCGCCTTTAGGCGGAAGGGCTGTCTCCTCAAACCTTTCCCAGCTGTTCATGTACTCATAAGGATAAACGCCCTTTCTAACGAGCGTTGGGTCAAAATATTCTTCTGTTATTGGGCAGGACTTTAAAGATCCTGCTAGTGATTCTAATGAACCCATCAGGTGTTGCATAGAGTCATAAAACGATAAATTATTTAAAGTGAAACACATGTACTTTTCTGATGACTGCGCAATGCATGACACCCTGAAATCGCTAGTTACTGCTTGCAATATAAGATGAGAGTCGTAACCTCGCAAGTTATGAAAGAATATAGGAAGTCTCCAAGTCCTAGGATCAAACTTTAGTTGAAGATTGCAATTGTTATGCGCTGCTCCTCTAAACTTTCCGCTAATGTGATCATGGTCTCTTACTGTTGGATTTAAACTTTTAGGTGTTAGCTCTAAACCACAAATCCAACAGTGAGTGGCTGAGTCATATTTTTGTTGGTCTTCGGGGTCATCTTAAGATCGGATAGGACTAGATTATTAGAACAGACATTACGAACTTCTTGCATGCGTTTTAAGAAATATTTTGCAGCATGAGGTCCTCTATATAATTCTGGCTTTGAATGGACACCATCCGACCTGACAACAATGAAGGCAAATGAACAAATCTGGTGATTACTCATTAAGACTGTTTTTGGTAAATTTTTTGGTGCTGGCCCTTCATAAGGAACAATAAGCGACTCAAAGTCTGCGTAAACAACATATGGTGACCTCTGGAGTTTTTTGTAATTTTTAAAACTAACCTTACTACCTTCTCTTGGCATAATTAGTTCTGTATTGCAGTCCACTGGACTGAGACAATGTTTTACATGTTCACTCGCAGCTTGAACGGATGGAATTCTTGTTAAACATTTTCTACAGAATTCCTGTTTGTTCTTATGCTTTGAAGTATATGCTAACAGTCTACTCATTGTGCGTATCAGTGTGTAGTGCAATCCTGAATGGCTGGACATTAGGAGTAAGTCTACATGGTGTTTGGTTGGTTCGCCTATTGTTGGACTGTTCTTTGATACTCTAATTGGCAGAAGGTTGGTTTCTTCAGACCATGTGTATACGTTAACAGTTATTGGGGGATTCTGTTCTTCAAACTGATCAATTTTGTCTACACCTATAGGAAAGGTGAGTCCATCAAAGTTAAGATCATTGACCCAAGATTGATAGTTAGATACTCTCTCTGCATTTTTTGGTAAAAAATGCAGCCTAGCAAGAACGCACCACATAAAACATTTGTCGTCTGAATTCTTTATGTTCAGAACTGCTCTCTTTGCAACTAATGTTGGAGGCAGTGGAATGTAAGACTTGCCTACAATCGGCTCATACTTAGCCTGTCTTAATCTGATGTCTAGGACTTCACCCTCTGACCAACCAGAGCCTCTCATTTTAGCTGCTTCAGAGGCTTCATTAAACTGTGTAAGAAGTTGATCTGCCCAACCAGGTGTTAAGTCATTAGAGGAAAGAATAGTCTGCTGTTTAGTTGAGACCCAGACTTCTAGATTTTCTTCGTTTATTGTTATATAGTCGATTAAAACAACTAACCTTACTTTAACTGGAGGGTTTATTGTTAGTTTACTTGGAACTTGAGAAATAGCATGTACAACGCTTGCCTGCACGTTTGTTGGATCAATAACTTCTAAAACGACCTCATTTAAAGCTTTTGACAAACGCTCTTCCTCTTCCATTGCATCTAACCAAGAGTCAAAACTGTCATATATCTTATCCATGTTGAGCTTCTTTTCTAACTCAAAATATTTATTTAAATTAAAAAAAAATACTTAATCAGAATCAATATCAACTGTCTTTTTGTGCTTGGACTCATAAACTAAAGTATAAACGCCCTTTGGGGTTGTTAATGTGAGCTGTTTAGAACAGAGTTTAATGTTTCGTTTACTTTTTTTAAACATTCCTTTTTTATCTGGTCGGTGTCTGGTTGTTGAGAAAAAGTTGCCCTTGCCTTTCTTTGAAGATCAAACTTTTGTCTTTTGTAGTCCTCAAAATCAGCCTGTAGGCGACTAAATTCTTCATCCGTGATGTTCTAGTCGGCAAGTGCTTTATTTATTGTCAGTTTGAAGGAACTAAGTTTAGCTGTTATTAGTTGAACTATAGCTGTGTGCTTTTGGAGTTTAGCTTTTATTTTTTTGCTGGCAGCACTTACAGCCAATGAACACAGGCCAAGAGTTAAAGACACACCACCTAGAGGTATAGCTACCGGTGCACCTACGCCTGTTGCTAAGAGACCTACACTTGTTCCTGCTGTTAAGCACTAGTGATCGATGCTCCAGTATTAACATATGTAACAGCATTAAAGACAGCAGAATACCTTCGTTTGGTTTTACTGTATTTTGAAAGGTCCTGCTCTAGTTGGGTTTGCATTTGTGTTATGTTTGTTAATCTGAAAGTTTTTATGTCTACAGCAGCAGAATTGCCTACTATCTCTTCTTTGGGCACTTTTGGATAAGTCGTAACAGACATGCTTTTTTAAAATAAAAATAATTTAGTATTGGATATCTTTTAATCTGTTATCTTGAATATTCAGCTGCGCATCATATATTAAAAACAAATGTACATTAAGTGGTTTATCACTCTCTTTTTCTTTATCAATTTGAATGTTTATTACGTCTTTAACTGTTCTCCCACTCCCATGCAACTGATTATCCTCTGTTGACCTTAGGTCAATCCATAAACCGTATTTCGTTGTTAAATATTCATCAAGTCTAACACTGTGAAGGTGTAGATCTTTAGACACAAGGTCTACTGTTGGACTTCTAGACCTCCCGCCTCCAAACAATTTTCTTATTTCATCAAAATGATGATAAGGTTTAAGCCCGCTACCATAGACTTGGTTAGGACTACCCTCAATTGAACATTGTACTTTCGTTATTTTAGGATTGATAAACTTTTCACTTTGTCTTTGGTATGGTTCTTTATCATCTTCACACAGCAATAAAATACCTTTAAGTGATTGTGCTGCGGCGCTAAAACTAAAATTCCATATAGTGTCTGCTCTGCTTTTAGGATATTTTGAATGATGAATCACTCTTTCGTAATATATTGCTAATTTTGACTGATATTGTTGCTCAATCAGCCTTGCTAAGTTAGGGTTGCTAACAATGTCAAACTCTAACGAGATGTCGAAAATGCTGTACTTTGCGTCAGTGTCTGTAGATTTAATGACACGTTTGTATTCATTAAAAGTTAGTTCATATAACAATCTGTCTTTTAATGCTCCTTGAAAGTATGGCGCATGCGCTTTTAACAACTCAAAATCTAAGGGTATAGAAAAGCGATTTCCATAAGCAAAACTTACAGCTTCATACTTGTTGCCGGCTTTAGCATCTTCGGCGTCTATTCTGTGTTTTAGTGCTTCGTTATTTTCGATTCCTTGAAACGCAAGATCGGCCCTTTCATTATCGGTTAGCCATAGATCACAATAGATTAGAAATATGTCTGCATTGTGTAAAGAAAATATTTCTTGCCCCTCAAGTTTTATAGAAATTTTCTTAACGATTGCCCGTCCCAGATTCTGTACAACTGTCCTGTTTACGTCTGTTGCTGAATCAAGTTCTATTTTGAAAGTAAGCCGTGCAGATCCCGGCACAATCACTTCATCTGCTCCTAGGTCTGGAAATTTAACAGTAAGAATTTGATCTGAATCAATAGTAGATGGATTATTTGGAACAATAATATTCTGTTTATTTCCCTTCACGCCAAAGGGCTCTTTCAGTCTTCTATGCGGGTCAAGAATCAAGCCATATGCTTGTGACATTTTTTTTATAAAACAAAATAAAAAGTTAATTATTTAAAAACATGGCAGGCATTGAAGGTGAAGAAGATTATGATGTTTTTGATCCTGGAGACGACATGAGTGAAATGACACCTTTGACACATCCATTACAATCATTGCAGCGTGAATTAACAGAAGAAAGGGCTGAAGCATTTTACAAAAGTTTAGGCCTAGAACCTCCCGAATTTATAGACCCTGATTTTGAATTAAAAGATGGCCATTTGTCTGTGAAAAACGACCAAGGGCAACTTGTTCAGCTTACAACTAAACCAGACCCATTAAAGTTTTTAGCTAAGAGTACAATTAGACAAAGACTCAGTGTGCGCGATCAAAATCGCCTTGGCATTACTAAACCAAAATTAGATAGGGAAGCAGTTGCTAAACTTCAAAACACACTACAGAAACTCCCAACAGGAAACCAAATTCAGAACATACCCCTTAAAGATTTAAGCCCAACAGCAGACGAAATAATACAAGCAGAAACCAGTTTTTCAGAAGAAACAGCATTAAAAACTATGCACGATCCGCCGCTACCTATGAGAGAAATAACGGCCCTTGATCATGCTTTGAGAAGCATCAGAGGCGAATTAACAAACAATTTAGCAAAACTGGGTGAACTAGATGAGCATATAAAAAGAGAAAAAGAAAAACTAGTTGAGGCTGATGACCACAACTTAGGACCTGGTGTTAAAGAAAGAATAACACAAAGACTAAAAGATCTTGAACAAGAGAGATCAGCAAGACTAGAAGTGCTGTCTACTAACCGAGAACAATTACGAACTCAAGTGAGCAGAATAAGAGAAACTATCCAAAGAATTTTATATGAAGACACAACACTAGCAGAACGAATAAAAACACTGTTTAGAGAGCAAGGCGTCACATTAGCAAGTGTTATAACAGCCTTAGGATTTGCAATAAGTACACTGGTGTTGGCTATTACAGGCGGCGGTGGGCAAGGGTTAGTGCCTCCGCCACCACCATCAGATAAATCATGGGTAAAAAAACAACTTGATCATCTTGCAAGTTTATTAAAAAAAATTAGCCAGTAAGGCAATAGATTCTTTGCCTGGTATAATAGGAGGGATCGTTAGCTGGCTTTTGTCTGCCGCAAGTAAAGTAGTTGGTTTTATGGCTGAGCACTTATGGGCATTAGTTGTCTTAATAGTTGGGTTACTTTATAGTAAGATAAAGACCAAGTAATCCTAGGGCAGTTAATCCAATAACAAGTGCCGTCTTTTCATATTCATGGTCATCACGAACAAAGTCCGCGTCTTCAATGGCCTTTGGGCTTTGGGCCTTGGGGATTGGATGGGGTTTTGAGGGGACTTCTTTTTTTATTGCTATTGCTGGCTTAGAATTTATGTCGTTTTTTCCGACCTTCTCTTCATTGCCAGCCACAAGGATTTCATTATTATAGTTTATTATTGTTCCTATCTGAAGTCTGAGGTCAGAAGGCAGCATGTATAAACCAGTGCCAACAGCAAAGTCTACTTTCGATCTTGCGTATTGCAAAACATTTTGGTACCTTTTAATACTTGAAGGCAAATCAATTGCAGAATTAATAGAATCCTCTAAATTTGCCAAGTACTGTTTTTGTGCATCAAAGCCAGTAGAAGGATCAGTTATGTTCGATCTCGTTTGTGCTTGCGAACCTAGCAAACACCAAACATAAGTACGAATGGAGTCGTTTATTCGTTCTATTCCCGCTCTAGTTAGACCATTAGAAGTATCCAAAATAAATGTTGTCCATGCTGTTTTATGCTCTTGCTCTATGGACCCGAGGTGAACAGTTGTGCCTGAAGAGAAAGATGTGTAAGGAGGATACCAATCATAGTTATACTTTCTGTGCACGCCCCAAAAATAAAGAGTGCCCAAACCATGATTAAGATCCAACTTTTGTCTAAAGTCTGTCTTTGGGTCAATATCAAATTCGTTACAGATCCTTTCAAAAGCCTTGTAATCTATTCTGTTGCTGAATGGATTAAACGTTTTGTCATTTGGTAATGGCGCTTGCAGTTCAGATAAAATACGTCTGAAGGTGTAATAAAAATGAAATCTATACACTGACCTCACCAAAGGATCAGGATGATTTAAATGATCAGCATACGACACTCCACACCCAGTTGATGCGCAAAACACAGCAAAGTTTAACTGGTTCTGATAAAACTGCATCGGATGACTGAACCACACTTTCGGGATGTAGTCGTTTTTAATAGGAGGGTTAAGATATCTGTTCAATGGAGTACTAACCTTTACTTGAAAGGCGTCAGACTGAGTCACAGAAATGTCGAGGGTATCAGTTGTTA
>JAMYXO010000073.1:0-47500 GCA_033310375.1 Conus canariensis
AAAAAAAGAGCCTGAATCCTACATTGTATGCAAATTAAACTCCTACTTCATGTGTGTGTGTGTGTGTGTGTGTGTGTGTGTGTGTGTGTGTGTGTGTGTGTGTGTGTGTGAGTGTGTGTGTATGTGTGTGTGTGTGTGTGTGTGTGTGTGTGTGTGTGTGTGTGTGTGTGTGTGTGTGTGTGTGTGTGTGTGTGTGTGTGTGTGTAAGGTAAGGGCAAGGTAATGTTGCTTATAGCCCAGCCGACCGCAAAGGGCCATATCAGGCTGTCACCAGTTAAAATCAACTCACAAGTCATCAAAATAAAATAAAATAATAAAAAAAAGAAATTAAAATTAAAAAAAAAAACTGTTTCACACATCTCTTTAAAACACATCTTCTAAAAACGCAGCAGAAACTTTGTTAAAAATCTTTCTTCTGTAAAATCTTAGATGAAAAATGTTGATCTCTTTCAGAAACTCAAAGATCACGTCAGGTGGGACATCTCTGAACAGGGTTTTCATGGACTCTGCTGTAAAGTGTTTATGTCTCACATCATGCAAGTCCCAACAATATGAAAGAATATGTTTCACTGTGAGTGGAACATGACATGGAATGCACCACAGAGCTTCTTCACCTTTCAAAAGATAAGAATGGGCATATAACGAGTGGCCTGTGTGCAAGCAGCACAGGACTGTTTCTTCTTTACGGCCGCCTCTGGAACATGGTAAAAACTTTCAGGTTTGGACGGATTTTAAATAGTTTAATGCTGAACAATTTAACAATTTAAATAGTTTGTTATCTGTCTGCAAGGTCCATTCCTCTTGCCAGAGGTCTTTGACATAATCATTAACTTTGGGTTTTTTATCTGTGTACGGGGCAGACATGTCAGACGGTTTCCTTGCTGTGGCATTCTTGACCAACCAATCAGCCATTTCATTCCCTCCGATGCCAACAGGACCAGGAAACCAAGCCGGAATGATGTTATGACCTCTGCTTTCAATGAAGTGAAAAGTTGAAAAATCTGGTTGCCTCTGGCTGTGTCACGGTGTGAGTGTGTGCTTGCATAACAGGCACAGCAAGTTCACCAATCATTGCCAGATCTAACATGTGGGTGTGTTTTCTGTGTTTGTTTTTTTCATCTGTGTTTACAGTAACACAGGTGTTTGATTTGTTTGTTTAAGTCATAGATCCTGTCATATTTTTATCATTTAAATTATTTTATAGATAATTTACACCTCCTACAGAATTTGTCTAACATTAATAGCAGACGGGGGAAAAAACAAACCTGCAAAAAAGTGTTTCCAATTCCTCTTGCAATAATCTGATGTTCCTTAAATAAAGGGTCTCTCCACTTAAAACTGCTTTACGTTTGCTTCTTAGTTCTTTCCATGAATAGAAACCTAATAAAACATGCACCTGAAAATATGAGTTTGTGGGTTTTGAAGGCAGGTGTGTGCACACAGACCCGTCTACCTCAAAATCGAACCATTAGCATTCTTATTTTCTGCGGCAATACTCTGGAATTCACTACCTTTCCATCTTCATCATGCCTCTCCCTTCCCGACTTTCAAGTCTGCAGTTAAAACGTATCTGTTCAAATGCCAGTTGCATGATACTACCTGAAATATTACTAAATTACATGTCACTTGCACACTTTGCTCGTGTACAAATGAGCTGTTCACCGTGTCATAGAGTGTGTTTATGTACACAACATTATGTTCCAGTGTGTGTGTGTGTTTGTGTGTGTGTGTGTGTGTCACTAGTGCGCGCGCGCGCGCACACACACAAGTATGCTATATGTGTGCATGTGTGTATGTTTATGACTTGTGAACGCAGAATTGTGTGTGTGTGTGTGTGTGTGTGTGTGTGTGTGTGTGTGTGTGTGTGTGTGTGTGTGTGTGCGCGCGCACACACACACAAGTATGCTATATGTGTGCATGTGTGTATGTTTATGACTTGTGAACGCAGAATTGTGTGTGTGTGTGTGTGTGTGTGTGTGTGTGTGTGTGTGTGTGTGTGTGTGTGTGTGTGTGTGTGTTCTGCTTGTATTTTTCAGATGTTGAATTGTTAAAATTTGTAAAGCGCCCTGTAGCCTATGTTGTTAGGATGGGCGCTATAGAAATTGTCATTATTATTGTTATTATTCCATTTTAGTATTCCATGACCAAGAAAAGAGTACGTTTCTTATCTTGAACTATATAGATCTTACCGTGCAATTCTTGCAGCCAACTCATTGCGCTGTATACTTAAAATTTAAATTCAAACACTGGCACCAACAAGCACAAGTGCATTACACACACAACACACACACACACACACACACACACACACACACACAGTGACACACACTGCACATATAGTTGACTATCTCATTAAAAAAAAAAATCCTAAAACAAAAATATTATTATAATGCCCTCCTGCACACCCCCCCCCCCCCCCCTCCCCACCACACACATACACAGAGTGACAGTCACACATAATACCCCTCATACAGTTTTCATTTTCCATCTTTTTCTTCTCTTTGTACTGCCACTCCATCCCTCCATCCTCCCCCCCCGCCCCCCCCCCCCCCTTTGTTTTTGGGGTGTGGGGGTGTGGGTGGGGGAAGCAGAGCTAATTCAATACTGACTTGATTCTTGACATGTTGGGTGTTGCGAGGCCTTTTTACAAGACCTGTTCACCACTCCTGTTCGAAAACTAGACTTGCATGCGTGGAAGTATCCCAGAAATGTTTGGCTATAGGCTAAAAGCCTTTTGCCCTCATTATTCTGTCCATTAATATGCTTTTGGATCACTACACAGTGAATGTCCCTTGGTTAAATCAGGCATAGTGTATACTACATTTATTACCACTTCAGTAAATATTTAAATCAATGGAAAATACTTGGTCCTTAAAAGTTTTGTCAATTTGATTTTTGAAGGCGTTAACTGATTAGTTAGGAAGTTGGTCTTCTGAAGTTTCAAGCTGTGCCCTCCAGTCTTATCATTGTTAGCCAAGGTGAACAGGGAAGAGGTAGTGCAGGGATCATAAATATTGTGCATGATCTTAAATACTTCAAAGAGACCACCTCTTATTCGCTTGAATTCTAGGCTGGGCAACCTGAGTAGAGCCATACACTCCTCGTAACCAAGTTCTCCAGTACCAGTTATACACTTGGTAAATCTATGTTGAACACCTTCAATCATATTATGTGCTTTTTTTAAGTAGGGACACCATACTGAGTTCCCGTATTCAAGAACAGGCCTAACTAAAGCTTTGAATAATGGAACCATTATTTCAGGAGACTTATTTGTAATAGTTGTCAAAAGCAGGCCAGAAATTTGATTTCCTTTTTTTTCACAAAATCTGTTATGGATGTGAATCAAAGCTTAATTCTGGGTCCATGGTGACCCCCAGATCCTTTTCAGCGGCTGTACTGTCCAGTACATGTGTTAAACCATTCTCTTTTATTATGTATTCATAATGTGGATTGTTCTTTCTAAGGTGGAGTACTTTCCATTTCTCACTATTAAATTGCAACAGCCAAGTATCTGTCCATTCAACCAGTTTATGTATACACATTTGTAAATGATCTCTGTCATCAGTATTTCCAATTGCTGAGTAAACCTTGGTATCATCTGCAAAAAGTTTGTCATCACAATCTACCTCTCCTGGCATGTCATTTATAAAGTATATAAACAGCGCTGGTCCCAGGACACTACCTTGTGGTACACCACTTGTCATCTTTACCTTCGACGAACGGATGCCACTGACGCTTATGAACTGGGATCTTTCATTTAAAAAATCACTTATCCATGATAAAAGCTTTCCTTGAATACCGTATCCAGCCAGCTTATTAATAAGTCTATGATGGGGAACTCTATCAAAAGCTTTTCTCAGATCAAGGTAAACTGCATAGATACAAGTACTTTTGTCATCTAACATGACTAAGCAATCATTCAATGTAACAAGTAGTTGTGTTACACATGAGTGTCCCTTGGTAAATCCAAACTGTTCTCCTGATAACAAATCATATCTGTTTAATTGCTCACAAAGAGCTTCCCGGGTAATGCCCTCAAAAACTTTACAGACAACTGATATTAAACTGACTGGGCGATAGTTACCTGCTATTTTTTTTATTTCCTTGCTTAAAAATAGGACACACTTCAGCTTCTTTCCGTGCACTGGGTATGACACCATTTTCTATAGTTCTATCAACTGGGTATGACACCATTTTCTATAGTTCTATCAACTGGGTATGACACCATTTTCTATAGTTCTATCAACTGGGTATGACACCATTTTCTATAGTTCTATCAATCAGTATCTTTAGAGGGTATGCAATAATATCAGCCAGCTCCTTTAATACTCCTGGGTGAATCTCATCAGGTCCTGGGGACTTGGATGGACTTAGATTTGTTAGGGATTTATTCATCTGCTCTACTGTAACTTCTACTTGGGAAATACCTGGAACATTTTTCTTGCATGAAAACTCTGGAACATTCTCGTTACTCTCCACTGTAAAAAACACTAGCAAAAAAGCTGTTTAACACACTGACTTTTTCTGTGTTGTTTTTTGTCAAGGTACCATCTTCCTTAATCAGATTTGCAACCGATTCTTTTGGCAGTCTTACTCGCAACATATTGGAAGAAGCCTTTAGGGTTTCTCTTTGACTCTTTGGCTAATTTAATTTCCTTGGCCTTCACATGTTTCCTAGACTCCCAAGTTACTTGGTTTCAAGCACGTGCATACAATTTATAATTCTCAATAGTGGGGTATTTCTTGTAATTTTTAAAAGCTCTACGCTTTTGATGGATCTTATCTAACAATGACTGGGGAATGGGATCTCTCCTAGGTTTGCTACTGAGTCCTTGTTTAAATGTCTTTTTAGGAATAAATTTATTCATGGACTTAACTATCTCATTATGAATGAGTTCCCAGGTTCCATCCACTGATGACTCAGTGGGCAGGCGATCATCCCAATTAATTCCCCTTACATATTCCTCATACCCTCATAGTCACCTTTATCCAGCTGAAATTTTACTGAATGACCAGTGAAAGTTCTCTCTTGACTTGAACATCAAAATAAATAAATAAAATAAAGTAATAGTAGAAGTAAAAGTGACAGACATATGTGGAGCAATTTTACTGTCACTAGTGTCTGGAAACATCTTCTTGAATAGGGAGCGAGACGATCGGTGTTGACAGGGACAGATACGCGTCTGCAACCAGCCTACACATCATCACCTCAGCATTTGTCACAGGCTGCTCCAGGTCCCCACTAGACTTGGCCTCGGCCTTTTGGAATGCTTGTACAATTTAAGGTTTCATTTCACCACTTCTGACATTTCTTCATGCGATTTTGACGAAACATGCTTCATGCAGTCGTTGCGTCCTCCATGAGCACAACCAGTAAAATCCATTTCGCACGAGTGCACCTCAAGAAAGTTGGACCTTTTTTGAGCTTCGGACTAAGCACTTCCAAACTGCGTGGTATGCATTCAGTAAAGTTTGCTCCTTTGTTTTGGCAACCTTCATTTCAATATCTAGCTCTTCATCACTCCAATAAATGCTTTTTTTTTTTTCGGTGGTAGCGGCATCGTCCTAGTAGACCGAGTCACTGAAAGTCTATGGAGACGACATGGCGATTGATTTAGTAGTAGTAGTAGTAGTAGTAGTAGTGTAGGGATGTAATTAATACATAGGCTGTTAAGCCTTTCAATGTCCCCTCATGTTATTTTACTTTTATGACAGGGTTGAAACACATGCAATATAAACTTTCCTACTTATTCATCAAAGCTTCTAAACTGTACTTTAAATTTCAAGTCTTCGTCCAGCAAATTCTTACAAACATTAGTATCATTAGCAAATTTAAGTGCAGTTGGCAAATTGTTCCAGTTAGCAATAACTCTGTTACTGAACGTGAATCTCCCCATATTAGTATGAAACTGCTTAACAAATATCTTGCCTTCCGAATTTCTTGTTCTATCTGTTTCAGCAGCCTCAAAAAAATAGTCCCACTGTATGTCCGTTTGCTGGTGAAATATTTTGAACACTTCAATCAAATCCCCTCTAATATGTCTACCTTTTAAAGAGTGCAAATTTAAGTAATTTAATCTATCTGTATAAGACATGTTTGTACATTCTTGCAAGATTTTAGTAGCTCTTCTCTGTACTCTTTCGATTGCTAATGACTGTCTTTTCAAGTGTGGGTACCAGATTATATTGCCATATTCAAGATGCAGTCTAACCATAGCTTTATATAATTTTAAAAATGTTTCTTTATTTAGGTAAATAAAAGTTCTTTTTATTAATCCAATCATTTGGTTTGCTTTATTTATAAATACACTTTTGAATGTGAGTATCAAAAGGTAAATCTTTATCAAAGTTTACACCGGATTCTTTTCTTCCTCCCATTTCTGTACCAGCCTATTTCCACCATCCATTTTCATGTTGTATTCATGTTCTGGATTGTTTTGGCCAACATGCAAAACTTGACATCTTTCAACGTTAAAATACAGATTCCACTTGTCTGACCAGTTCTGGGGGCAATTTAAATTTTCTTGCAGACTATTATAGTTATCTGATTTGTCATATATTTTTGTATCGTCAGCAAAAATTTTACAATTAAACTATTTACCTCATCTGGAAGGTCATTTATAAAAATAGTAAACAGTACAGGTCCTAAAATGCTCCCTTGGGGAATACCACTCATAACATCTTTCTCTGTTGACATACAATTACCCACTCTTACTCTTTGTTTTCTATTTGACAAAAAATCTCCAGTCCAGTTTAGCAACTTACCTACTATACCATATGCTTCCATTTTTTTCCATAATCTCACATGCGGAACCGTATCAAAAGCTTTATGGAAATCAAGGTAAATTATATCAACAGAGTACTTATTCTCTAGCATGGTAACTAAATCTTCCATAACTTTAAGTAGTTGTGATATATGCAAGACCTTTTTTTACGAAAGCCATGTTGGTATACTGCAAACAAATTATTCTCAGTGAAGTGAGATACTATGACATCTCTTATGATGGATTCTAGCACTTTGCATGCAATACAGGTTAAGCTTACCGGACGATAGTTGCCTGGCTCAGATTTTGACCCTTTTTTAAAAACAGCAGTAACTTCTGCCGATTTCCAGTTGAGGGGTAATTTTCCTGTCTCTAATGATTTATTATAAATCTTACTGAGCGGTACAGCTAACTCCTTACTTAATTCTTTTAGAACTTTAGGTACAGTATTAAATCAGGTCCCTGCACTTTAGATTGATTCAATTCAAACAACTTTTTCTCTACTGCAGCTGAAGTAATTATTATATCTGTAACTGAAATTCTAGATTTACTCCATTCAGTAAGATCAGGTATGTTGTTTGTATCTTCATTAGCAAAGACACTTTGAAAAACTGTTACTCATTTAAAACTTCAGCTTTCTCCATATCTGACTTGGCCAGCCCTCCTTTACCATCATTTAGAGTATTTACCCCTGTGTTTACTTTTGTACGTTCTTGCACGTATTTCCAAAAACATTTGGGATTTTCTTTTTTACATTGTTCTGCTATTTTACGTTCATAAGCTTTTCTTGTTGATCTGATTTCATTTTTGCCCTTATTTCGCATTTTTGCATATTTACTGTATTCTTTCCCATCTTTCGTCAATAAATACCTTTGAAAAAGTCTATATTTTTTCTTAATCTTTTTAAGTACTTTATCATTCATCCAAAGTGGTTTACGCATTTTATTTTGGCTACATTTAGTCTTTAGAATACATTTGTCCATACATCTTACAACTTCACATTTTAAGACATTCCACATTTCCTCGACATCCTGATCATTTGTAAGCAAGTTGACACTCTCTGAAAGCATTTTCCTCATTTTATTATAGTCTCCTTTCTGTAAATCAAATTTGTACCTAGGGTTTTCTTTAGTCTTCTCTTTGGGAACATACAGTTCAAATGTTAAAATCAAGTGATCACTTTTACCCAAAGGGTCACATTCAATATCAGAGATCAAGGATTCTTCATTAACTAAAACTAAGTCATCAATTGTTGGCTTTTGTCCTTCCCGAACATGAGTTGGGCGAGTCACTTTCTTTCTGTATTAAAAAGGCATCCCTAAAGTTTTCAGTAACATCATTACTTTTATCACCATTCCAAGTTCCATCCCATTTTACAGCAGGAAAATTAAAATCACCAAATATATCTACTCATTTTTTCTGCTTTTAGCAAGTTAAATAGCTCATTATTGTTTTCATCATTTGAGTTTGGGCTTCTGTATATATACACCCTACTAATACTGTCTCATCATTACCACCCCTAACAGTACACCATAATTGCTCTTGAAATTTGTTATCAAACTCTACGCAAAGTTGTGCATTTAGCTCCTTTGCAAATGACATGGCTATACCCCTTTTAGGTTCCTTATTTAGAAACATATCAAAGCCAGGAATTTAAAATTCAACATCTTTTGCTGCATATAAAACATTTTTTGCTCTTACTTCCGTTAAGCCAATAATATCTGGCTTCTGCTCATTTATAAATAAATATTTATACGAATTAAAAACTCATCCTTTTTATTCAGAAGACTATCTACATTACTGTACAAAACTCTCATTGAGTCATTACATTTAGATTTACAATTATTTTTCCCTAAAACAGTCTGGGATGTAACATTTGTGAAATTGTCATTAACTTCAGAGGAATAAAGTTTTTGCTTTGTACAGCTATACATCTTGTGGTTTGCTCGACAGTCAGTGTTTCACCAGTTCAGGGGTCTGGACCTCGTCCGGACCCTGATCTGAGACAGCAGCACCAGCTTGGTTCTGTTTGGGTGTGAATGTCACAATCTTGCCAGCCTTGTAATCAATCTTCAAGTTTGTCTCCCCATTTGTCTTTCTTTGGTTCAGTTCAGCTTTCAATGATTTGATCTGTTCTCTTTCTTATTTTATGGTGTCATTGTTTATAAATGTAAATCTTGTTTTCTCCTTCCTTGACATCCTTGTTTAATCCTTGGACATTGTTCATTATTTTCTTTTTGGCTTCCTCAGTTCTGACTTCCATTCTCAGGAGTCTTGGTTTAGCATTTCTGCCTACCTGGATTCTGCCTAACCTGACTGGGTTATTTACCTCATTTCTCTGAACATCTGTGATTTTGCTCAACAAATCTCTGACTCTTTCCTGGTCTTCATTCTTCCTTTCTTCTGGAGACTCTGCTGAGCTCTCTGGCAAATTGCATATTATTACGTTGAGCTTCCTCTTTTCCCTCTGCTCACTTTCTTCCATGTAGTCTTTGACCTTTCTCTCTACCACCTCCTCTATTTTGCTTTCAACTTCTTTCAGACTTTCTTTCTGTGTACCCTCTAATCTGTCCAGTCTATCATGAACAGAGGTCAACACTTTCAAAATACTGTCCATTTTTGCCTCAAGTCTTGATCTGTGCCCTTTTTCTCCATTGTCATCCTCTCTACAGTCCTCACAAAACCATTGAATGAAGTTACCCCCATGTTTCAGACAGTTATACTGTGCTCCTGTCAACTCAGTGCATGTCTTGTGGCACCATTCTTTGCACCCATGGCACTCTATCACATCATCATTACCTTCTTCTATTGCATTCTCACATTTCAAGCAAACCCACGGACTCCT
The DNA here is from genome assembly GCA_033310375.1 of Conus canariensis. NCBI lineage: Eukaryota > Metazoa > Mollusca > Gastropoda > Neogastropoda > Conidae > Conus > Conus canariensis. Next base: position 9,610 of record JAMYXO010000073.1, read on the forward strand.
CTGATCGAAACACTAACATGGAACCATATCAGAGAAAAGGGGAATACTAGGAAGAACATGAGGAAATTAGAATGGAAACCCTTAGAAGAGAGAAGAGCTTTTTATCAAACTTAATATCTTCTTCAAAGGCAGAGCTAAACTAACTGATATTCCAATGGAACAAGTAGTATTGAATAAAAGTAGCACCAGGAGTGGCGGTCAATGTTATACCATACATGCATCAAATATTGACAGCCACTTACATTCATTTTATCCTAGTTCTGTGCGGCTGTGGAACTCACTGCCGGGTGCCATCAAGATTGCCACAAATGCAGTCTCATTTAAAAAGCAAATTGATACGACAGTTTTGAGATCTGCATATTGACGATTTTCTATTTTATTTTTTAACTTCCCAGATATTTTATGGTTACCTGGGCCTGAATCTGGCCATTGCTTTTAACTTCTTGAATATCGAGTGCGACCCCTTGTTGCCAAATTTGCTCCAGAGGCCAACAGACTAAGTCGCACTATTTCATGTTATTTTATTTTACTCTTTAACATAGGTGCTGGTGACCAGTACTCGTTTTTGAGTGAACCAGTGTTTTAGGAAGAAGAAGAAGAACCCGTTTAGTTTTTGAAGGGTATGTTGTTATAGAGAACCCTGGCGAACCCAAGCAAATCCAGGCGAACCTGACTTAAAATATATTAACTTTTCTCGCAAAATAAGTTCATTTGTTAAAACTGAGGTTTTAAAGTTGATTTGTTTGCTAAATTTTTTTTATTGATACTTGCAACAACAACAAAAAAAAATGAAACACATGCTAGGGTCGGGGGTGTTTTTCTAGGTTGGGTCAGGTTACCAGAACCCAAGAAGTTTCATTATAGGCCGTACCCTCCAAACTTACTCATGTAAAATTTACACCAAAAGAAACTATACATGTAAATTGTAAGGGTTTTTTTATTGAGTTAAAACAATAATGAAATAATATTTAGAGTAATTAATATCAATACATTCTTTAAGTAAGAAATAAAGTAAAAAATATATGTAGGCCTAATACTATTCTAATATATATATATATATATATTACTTGTAGCAGTGTTCATAAATAACATTGAAAGTAAATTGGTGAAATAAGATACAATTGTGTAAATATTCTATATGCACACATATATGAAGATAATAACAAGTCAGGTCATTTAAGACGGAACGGATGGTAACTTCTTCTGCATTTAGGGATGTAAGTGGTCCTCTCTGCACGTTTGCGTTTTTTCTGGTGTGGCTTCTTCCCTCCATGTCTTGGTGTTATGGCAACATGTCCATCTTTTGTTCTTGTGACCCGTGCATCAACTTCTTTTTTGGTCTGCTTGTAGCGCCAAAAATGTCTCTCTCGTCTTTCATCTGACATACTACACCTACTGTTCTCCATCGAAAAGGCCTGGTACTCTTTCTCCTTTACATAGTCCCCTAAACCAAGCAGGCTTCTCCTGATTTCCTTATGAAGTCCCTCTACTAGCTCCAGTATCTTTTCTACTAAGTCGGCCAACTTCTGGGATTTCCACTGAACTGCTTATTTTAAAACATGATTATAACTTTCTATATATAGAATATTTACACAATTGTATCTTACTTCACCAATTTACTTTCAATATTATTTATGAACACTGCTTTGTATGTATGTGTATATATATAATTTATATATATATATATATATAATATATATAATATATATAGTGTTAGGCCTACATATATTTTTTACTTTATTTCTTACTTGAAGAATGTGTTGATATTACTCTAAATATTATTTCATTATTGTTTTAACTCAATAAAAAAAAAACCTTACAATTTACATACATGTATAGTTTCTTTTGGTGTAAATTTTACATGAGTAAGTTTGGAGGGTACGGCCTATAATGAAACTTCTTGGGTTCTGGTAACCTGACCCAACCTAGAAAAACACCCCCGACCCTAGCATGTGTTTCATTTTTTTTTTTTTTTTGCAAGTATCAATAAAAAAAATTAGCAAACAAATCAACTTTAAAACCTCAGTTTTAACAAATGAACTTATTTTGCGAGAAAAGTTAATATATTTTAAGTCAGGTTCGCCTGGATTTGCTTGGGTTCGCCTGGGTTCGCCAGGGTTCTCTATAACAACATACCCGTTTTTGAATTGCCACCCTTTCAGGTATCAGGTATCAGGTAGGGGCCCTAAGCCTCACGGCTTATTATGGGCTCCCTCACTTGCTTCCAGTCGTTGGCAAATGTGGTCTATTTTGTGCACCAATGTGTGCTTGAAAAAAATTTGTCTATTTTGCCTTTGAAATCATCCAAGCTGGTACTCAGGACTATATCATCACTAAGCCTATTCCAGTCTTGAAAGACTCTTCTAGAGAAATGATACTTTCTACAATCTTTTATTCCATTTAATTTTTTTAACTTAAAGGTGTGTCCACGTGTTCTGTTACCTTTATTAAAGGTCACTAATTCGTTTATGTCAATATTGTCCTTTCCCTTGATAAGTCTGTACATCTGAATCAGGTCCCCTCTTCTTCGTCGGTAGCTTAGTGAAAACAAATTCAAGTGTTTCAGTCTGTCTTCATATGTTAAGTCCTTTATGTATGACACTAGTCTTGTCGCTCTTCTCTGTATTGCCTCTAGGGTTGTTATATGTTTCTTTAACCATGGTGCCCAGATTATTTGTGCATATTCCAGTATTGGTCTGACCAATGTTGCATATAATGTTCTAAACATATCCTCATCCATATATGAAAAAAGATCTTATTAGTCCAATCATCATGTTTGCTTTTTGGGCAATGTTTTGTATATGGGTATCAAACTTTAAGTCCGAATTGAATTTCCGCTAGCAGAAGACGTTTTCCTAGATGTTTTCATTGCCAAATCATGAATGGGGATAAAAAAGTACTCACCTTTTCGTAAGTATTTCCAGTGTAAATGTGGAGAAGTGAAGATACAATTTTTTTCAGCCATTATTGCAAGAGAAATCACTCTTAAACAAACGAATGACGTCAAACGCTCTTCAATCATAAAGATCAGATTGCAGATCCAAAATAGAATATGTTTCCATGGAAGATAGGTAAATATAAGTTGTATCGAATTCGAAACAAGCAAACATTTAAGTCGTTTTTTAGTTTGAACATAAATCATACATCAATAACGAAAACATCAACGAAAAAGAGAAATCAATTATTTGGGAATATAAATTGTTACAGTTGCTAAGGTTGAGTTGCTACGATGATTTGCTTGTTTACATTTTGTTCTAGGAACGAAGGCAAGCAAATCATCGGAAACTTGATTAAGTTTCGTTTAATAGTTGTTGGTTAGGATTAGATTATTATACTGAGTTTATCGATAGTTTGTTATAGTATTATTTTTGCTTCGATATCATGTTGGTAGGATGATGTTGTAGAGTTGGTCGTTAGATTTGTTTCAAGTTCAAGTTCAAAATAGGGGCGATGAAATATTTTCATCATAGCCTTTCAGCTTTGTATGCCCCTTCATTGTCGTATATTGTTTTTGGTCAGGTCTTAAGCGAGCCCAGTTTTTTTGTTTGTTTGTTTGTTTGTTTTTTTGAGGGCATTTATTGTTATTTTTTCAATCTTAACCATCAAAAACGTACCTAATATCTGTAAATGTGTGATGTTTATCGATAAGATTTTAAAATGAATTAATATTTGGTGCACGCTTTATATCAGGTGTTAGTTTATTCCAAATGGGTGCTACTCTCTGACTGAATGAATATTTCCTTAAGTTAGTATTGGCATGCTGGATTTGTATTTTATCACAACTGTTACGTGTTATATTGGTTAGTGCAAGCTGAAAAAAACATGACTGGTCAATATCATCAAGGTTATTGAAAATCTTATAAGTTTGGATTAAATACCCTCGTATTCTTCTTGCTTTGAGGGATGGTAATTTTAGGAATCTCAGTCTTTCTTCGTATGTATAATTGTTTATGTTATGTATTAACTTTGTAGCCCTCCTCTGCACTTTCTCAATTTCTATTGACTGCCTTTTTAATCTCGGATACCATATTACATTTCCGTATTCGAGGAACGGTCTTACCATTGCTTTATATAATCTAAGGAAAGTATTTTTATCAAGGTATGTAAAAGTTCTTTTTATAATGCCTATCATCCGAGTAGCTTTGTTTACAACATGTGTAATGTGCCTGTCAAACATTAAGCCTGTATGAAAAGTTACTCCCAAATCCTTTTCTTCTTCACATGAGGTTATGGTAACATCTTGAGTTCCAATTTTCATATTGTAATCTAGTTTAGGGTTTTTATTACCAATGTGTAATACTTTGCATTTAGTGGCATTAAAATATAAGTTCCATGTATTGGACCAATCAATGAGTCAATCAATATCGTTTTGCATTTTATGGTGTTCAGATGGTAAAATATATAATTTAGTATCATCTGCAAAGATCTTGCACGTGCTTTTTTAACCCATTTGGCAAGTCATTAATAAATATTGTAAACAATACTGGCCTGAGGATGCTACCTTGTGGGATTCCACTAATGACATCAGCCTTACTGAAAACAGATGATCCAACTTTAGCGTACTGTATTCTATTTCTTAAGAAATCTTCAATCCAGACGAATATTTTCCCTAATATCCCATATGGTTTAAGTTTATTAAGTAATCTCGCGTGAGGTACAGAGTCAAATGCCTTGCGAAAATCTGAGTATAAAACATCAATACTTTCACCACTATCTATTACTTTAGTAAAATCCTCCATAACTTCAAGTAACTGTGTAACACAAGATCTATGTTGATGGAAGCCATGCTGACACTTGGCATACAACTCATTTTCTTTCATATGGTTCACTATAATATCTCTTACTATTGATTCAAGTATTTTGCAAGTCACACTTGTTAAACTTACGGGTCTGTAATTTCCAGGATCGGTTCCAGTTCCTTTTTTAAAAATGGGAATTACTGTTGCAACCTTCCAGTCACTAGGTAAAATTCCTTCTTCAATGGATTTATTAAAAAGTACACTAAGAGGGCTGGCTAGCTCTGCACTAAGCTCTCTCAAGACTCCAGATGGAATTTCATCTGGCCCTTGTGCTTTATTTGGATTTAGATTTTCAAGCTTCTTTTTAACTATATCTGGAGTGATGCTTACATCATATACTGCTTTCCCTTTAGAGTTACATTTTGGTTCTATATCTGGTATATTACATCTATCTTCTCGTGTAAATACACTAGCAAAGAAGTTGTTTAAAACCTCAGCTTTGTCCTCATCCTTTGTCATAGTATTTCCATCTTGTGCCCTTAAGGGTCCTATACCTACCCTCGCCTTGGTTTTTGACTGGACGTACTTCCAAAAAGCTTTTGGATTTGATTTACATTCCCTGGACAATTTTTTCTCAAACTCCTTTTTACTTGTCCATACCTGTCTACTACATTCATTTCTTATCTTTATATATACTTGGTAATCTCTCCCTTCTTTTGTCCTTAGGAACTTCTGATATAGATTGTATTTCTTTCTTATGAGTTTCATCAGTTTTCTATCCATACATTTTGGTTTCACCCTTCCATTTTTATTTCTTTTACATTGTGGGATATTCCTCTGCATAGCCTCGTGAATTTTCTTTTTTATCAAGGTCCAGCTGTTTTCGACATCTAAGTCTGGAAGCATGGACCAGTCTAAGTCCTTTAACTCACTCCTCATTTGTCCGAAGTTTCCATTTTTCATGTCGAAATGTATTTCGTTAATAACCCTTTCATGCTTATCAGCCAAGTATAGTTTAAAACTTAAAACTTCATGGTCACTCTTCCCAAGGGGTGTCAAGTGTTCCACATCTGAAATTAACTGTTCATTATTTACAATCACCAGATCTAGAATATTTGCTCTCTGTCCTTCTCTTCTTCTTGTTGGCTTTGACACAACTTGTGATAAATATGTATCTCTTAGGCATTCTATAAATTCTTGTTCACTCTCTCCAGCCCATTTCCCTTTCCAGTCTATTTTGGAAAATTAAAGTCCCCCATGATGCACACACAGTCAAATTTATTTAAAATGTCTCTCTTTAAGAGTTTAATCATTTCTTTCTCATTTTCTGCTGTTCCATTTGGGCTCTTATAAATGCATCCAACTAGTGATTTCTGCCCATCCCCTGTGACAAATTGGATCCAGACACTTTCTTCAAAGTTATTTCCATTCATCTCAATGTTTAATTGTGAGTTTAGAGACTCTTTCACATATATAATTACTCCTCTTTTAGGGTTTAAGTTGAAGTATGTATCATAACCAGGTATAGAATACTCTTCTAGATTGACATCAGATTGATTTTTAGCTATTGCCTCTGTAATTGCTATTATGCTTGGTTTATTGTTTTCCACTAATGTTAACATTTCATCTGTTTTATTAAGAAACCCATCCGCATTACTATACAACGCCGAACATTCAACAAAACTATCAACTTCTTTGGATGCAATATTAGAACTCTTTACAGAACTATTTACAGCATTTTCTTCTTTTGTGGGTTGTCAGTCTTTCTTTTGGCCTTCCAGACTTGGTCTACTCGACCACTTCACCCTGACAATTTTGCCACTTCTTATGCCTATGTTAGTCTCTCCCTCCTCAATCCTTCTTTTGAGTTCCTGTCTCAGTTCTTTGTTTTTGACTCTCTCTGTGGGAGTGTAGTCAGGGTTTATGTAGATCCTTTTAGCCTGGTCATGTACTCCTTTGTTTAGCTGGCGTGCATTTGTCAAGATTTCTCTCTTAGCTTCAAGTGTTGGAACCTTAATGCGCAGTAATCTGGGTGTTGAACCCAGGTCACTTTTCCCAAGCGAACTGTTTCCTCGATGTCATGTCGTGTTGTTAGGATGATGTGGTCGTGTTGGTCATCAGATCCATTGACGACCAGCATGTATAAAAGGACAGTGTGTGTGTGTTTGGGGGGGTTCTTGGGTGGTTCTTGGGTTGTTCTTGCCCGGTTCTTGCGAGGTGGTTCTTGCTGACGGGTTCTTGATGACGGGTTTGGCTGACAGATGCTTGCTGACCATCCTTGCTGACATAAAAGAGAGAAGAGAAACCTCCATGTTGGTCCGGTCTCCAGATTGTTTGCCTGGCTGAACTGAGCGCTGGCTGCTTGCTGTCTCTGCTACTTCTATTGATCCACAATACCCAGCAGATTTAGTCTGCATGATTAATCTGTGCGAAGTGGCAGGCACGAAGATGAGATTAAACATCCTGCACATATAAGATTGAGTTGAAAATCCTTGGTTTTCGATCGGGCTCTTGCCCATGCCCTAAGTCCACTTTGCCACAGGTGCAAAGCACCCCCCCCCCTTCCCTCCCCACCTCTTGACAGGCTACCCATCCTTTGGCACCTGATATCACACCTGATATATTAGACACAACCTCAATGTACAAACCTGGGCAGAAGAGATTTTCCCATTGCGCTGTTGCAGATTGAAACAGCATGCCTGCTGGGACAGACAGTGCCTTCAAGTCTATGATGGCATCACTGGCTGAATTTGTTATGCTCTCCTTCCCCACCCCCTCCTCCACCTCTTTTTGCATCCCCACCCTTCTCCTCCCTCACATCCGTGCAACCATGCTTTCCTCCTCCCCTCCCCCCTCTCTCCCCGCATTTAGGTTCCTGCTGGGCCTGCTCAATGTCAGGTCGATACTGGGGTTAAGCTTGGGGTAAATGTGGGTGGATCTGACAACTCAACCTCTGATCCCTCACCAAAAGCTTTATGCATGCAGACAGCTCTGGTACAGCTGCACAACAGCTGTTTCTCATATAGCGGTTTAGTAAGTCACCTTGTGCAGCAGAATCTTCAAACAGTGAAGTAGGTTGCCTACAACAAGGATGAAGAAGAGGATGCAGAAGATTGTGTTTCTTCCCTGTAATGGCTGTACCTTATTTCATCTACATGGTTCATGTCACGTGACTCTTCTTCGACCTACATGCACACCGGTGAACGATGTTAAAGCTTAAATCCTGGACCAGTGGAGCATTTTCGCTTAACTTCAGCACAGATGTGCACAGTGCCCACAAAATGGGTTGCTTGGCATCGTTATGTTCATTAGCAGACTGGTTTTGTTTGGGGTGTGCAATCAAGTTCAAAGGTTTTCAACATCGTGATGAACAATATCCAAACTTTCAGCCTTTGCTGTTTACGAGGTTCTTTCGGCTTTTTAAACATAATAATTACACGTATAACTGTTACCGTGTGAGACTGTCAGTAGAACAGAAACTTACTTTCGGCAACGTGGCCAGACAAAAAGTGATGAACGGCAGTTCAGTGGAACTTCCGCGTACTGCACCATGCTTAGTGTGACAGTCACGCGACATGGGCTGTCCACAGTTCTGGGTTAAGCCCAAAACGCTATAGGTATATGCTCCAGTACACTCAAAGCTGCATGCCAAGACTACCACGAAAGAACAACTTGTGCATGAAAGCTTTTGCTGTGAGAAAGTAAAACTGAATCATTTGGAAAGCTGCATGTAACACCTCTCAGAACATCAGTCCTCATTAAAACATACCCACTGCACAGATCAGCCCTCAAGACATGAAGTGCCTGCCTTTGAAACAGCCTCAATGTTTTCTTTACTTTATGTGGAAGCACGATCGATATGACCTCCCACCCACTTTCCTTTTTCTTCTTCTTTTTTGTTTTGGTTTCCTATTGTCTGCTAGACTTTCCACTTGAAAATCCCTGAGCCCTAACAACACCGTAGGAACACAAAGAATCCTAAAAGTCATGGATAATTCCACTATCCTTGTTGATATCTAACACTGAACTAGTTCAGACACATGCAATCCACGTCCTAAAATCATTTCATCATAGTCATTAATTCATCTGTCCATCAACTGTAGATCTTTGTGCAGCATGATTTCGAGACCTAGCAGATGTGATGTAACATATAGGGACTATAGTCCGCTCGCAGCGACACATCCTTGATAAAACTGAAACAGAATCTCTCTCTCTCTCTCTCTCTCTCTCTCTCTCTCTCTCTCTCTCTCTCTTATGAGAGAGAGAGAGAGAGAGAGGTGTGTGTGTGTGTGTGTGTGTGTGTATGTGTGAAAGAGAGAGGGAGACAGAGACAGACAGAGAGAGGCAGACAGACAGACAAAGACAGAGAGAATCGATAGTCATGTTTGAAAAAAAACAAACAAACAAAAAACTGCATTGGCCTTCTCTCCAGCATCGACGGAAAGAAGCAAAGTTGGCCATGCTCCACGTAATGATAAATGACCAAGCAGCTGTGAGCAAGTTACCCAACAACGACGTTGTCATGAGCACTGGCTGCGACAGATTCAATGCTCCACCAAATGTGTCACGATTCCACACCATCTACCATCTGAGACTGGAATGCGCTGCCTCGGAAGAAGCTGTGGCAACGGACACTCTTGATTCCTTTGGGTCGAGCGTGCCTCGTAGCGATAAGGAAAAGTCATTCTTTAGCTAGTTGGTGTTGGTCAGTACAAGTTAACTAACCCCTTTGTTCGTAGGAATTTTTTGTCTTTCTGGCCACAAATGGATGTGATAGCTTTGTGAACAAAACGCAGTGAAATTTTCACTAGCATGAGATAATCTGACAGTTGAATCCACTCTATGGGTCTTTTTCGTTCCTGTTCACCAATGATCACACAGATATTTCCCATTTATTTCCCATAGAGCCCGACACCTGGACTCCAAGACCTGGACAATTTGGAGCCCTACACTTTTACATAGATAGACCTACTTGCTTTTGCGAAAGTTCTCGGTCACACAGACATCTTGATTAAATCTGCAGGCAAGGGTGGGGTAAATGTTGTGTGGCATACAGACTTTTATCTCGATGAGTCCAAACGTCAGTTATCAGATTTTACTCTTTATGGGAAAAAAAATTGTCAGGAACAGCAAACCAAGACAGTGTTTTTGTTCGCAAGGCAGTTATAAATGCTTTCTCTTCTGGACACTTCCCCTCTGAGGCTTCATCTGCTATCACCAGTGAACCCCATGAATCTGTCTCCTGCCCAACATCCACAAACCAGAAGAGAACTATAAAATAGGCATTCTGGCTCACCCACCTCCGCCAGCTCCAACCGGCTGAAGCCGGTTTCGCTGTTGCTCCGCCGGCTTACCCAGAATGCCTATTTTATAGTTCTCTAATAGTAAACACTTTACAAACATACATAATGTGTAGGATTATCTGTTTTTAACACTAATTTAGAAAACTTTTGAGACTTAAGTTTTTGCTTAATCCTTCGTTTTTCTTGATCATTTTCAATAACATCGTTTTCACGCATACATTCATCAAATGCGTCTCTATCTTTCATGTGAAATAAAACTACAGTCTTTAACTGTTCTCTAAAGTCTTTTAAAACTGAGTTATATTTTTGACATAAAATCCACACACTTATCCCAGCATGTCTTCCACTGAAAGCTAGTTTTGATAAAGTATTTCTTTTTCTAACTATGTCTCTTTCTGCCGAACAGTCATCTATAATAAATAGTGTCTGAGTTCCCTCAAACTGTCTATAAAAGTGTTCTAAGCACTCGCTAAGTTTATTGCTAGGATCAACTAAATAGATTTCATCATCCGTCCATATAAACCTTCTGTCGTGATATGCTTTGTTCCATTTGAGTGTTGGACAGAAAATTACAATATGATCAAAATTATAACGATAAACTGTTTGTAATAGGTCGAGGACAAATATTGTTTTTCCACAACCAGTCTGTCCACAAATCAATGAACAATGAGGGGTTTTTGTCATAAAGTTTAACATCGGCATTGACACCAAAGTCGTCTGCTCCATAGTTTTAAAACATAATTTAATCTAATCCAGTTATTGTTTTTATCATACTCTCTGTCAAAACTTGTTCAGTATAATAAAAACCTATAAGGCCCAAATGTGTAAGATTAATCCAGTTCAGTTCTGTAAGATCGTTTCTATTTAGACTAATATCAATTTTGTTGCTTGTTGTTATGACCTTAATATCCTCGCCATTGTAAAGAACGACGACAGTAACTTTAAGTTTGTCAACGTCTAAGTTTTGCCAGCTAATAAGAATTCCTTTCATAAGATTGTCACTGACGCCCAGAGCTCCATTTCTCGCCTCATCTTTTAAGACAGAAATTTTAAATATCATTGTGAACGTGTCTCCTAATTTTGTGCGTGGAATGAACTGTAATTTTGTAGAAGCTTTCTTTAAAACCGATTCTCTTCTGTGGAGGATGTACTGTTTGTCCCCAAACGGCTTTATTTCGATCTCTTTCCGACTGTTGTCCTCTGGCATAAGACTTACATGTAAAGGGCCAGAGTTCAATGCTTTTCTGAAACTTTTTGACGGTCAAAAAATGTAAATGGGCTTAAGAATTCAAATTTTATGTCCCATTCTAAATATGGTTCTAAGTGCCATTTGTTGTCAGTTTTTCGAACTATTTTATATTCATACTGACCTGTATTATTTGCTTCTAGATTGCGTAGTTGTTCTAGTTTAGGAAACCTTTTGTTGTCGTCAACCTCTTTGCGCTTATAATAACCATCTTTAGTGTACTCAAAACCATACAAAGTGCCTATTTCACCGTTTTGTTCAAAGTCCTCAACGTCTGCAAGGTCTTTTAATTCTAAAGTTACACACCTCTCAGGCGCTAATGTAACTCCTGATTCTTCTGGTCCACGTGACATTTTTTAAAACAACGTATTATTTTATTTCTAAAACAATGTGCAGGTTATCACATTTCACGACTTTCCCTGTTTTATCTGTGATCTTTATATTAAATGATCTGACCCTCCCACAAGCTAATCTTTTAAACTGTAAATTAGGGAATCGTATAATTTCATAATCGCAATATGCAGCTTTACCTGCTGGAAGAGCTCTTAAAACAGTTGAGGGCCTTCCATCATATAAGTTTTCATCAGTGCTCAGCTCATCCAAATGAACATAGAGTAATGAATGTAATGCAAGATCGAGCGGATATTCTCCCTCATAAGTAGTTTTGTCTGATGTAACTATAAAATCATAAATGACATTATCGCTAGTTGCAAAGCCTAACATTTTAGCTAGCTCTCTATCAAAATAGTAACGTACTTCTTCTTCTTCAGGTTCGAATGTCAACATTATTTTCAAATTTGCATTGTTAAGTTTGAGAGTAATGTCGAAGTTACTCATTGCTTCTTTTAGCGAGCAAAACCCGTAATAACCATCAGGTATGGTTAACTGGCTAACTAAGTTTCCTCTATTGTCAAATTTTGTAATCTTATTATTTTTCTTGGATTTAGTTATATTAAACCATACGACTTTGTAAAAAATTTCATGGAGTGCGACCCTTTGGGTTCCGCATTCATTATCAATAGCATATTCTAAAAACGAAGGACTGTCTTGAGTTGTTATTGTTACAAACATTTTTAAAACAATTTAAAAATGAGTGCATTCAAATATACTAATGCAAAATATTCTGTTGGGCCGCACTACAATCTTAAAAATATAACAACTGACACCCTTGACATTTCTGTGACTCAGTCTGACGCCTTTCAAGTAAAGGTTAGTACTCCATTAAACAGATATCTTAACCCTCCTATTAAAAAAGACCACATCACGAAAGTGTGGTTCAGTCATCCGATGCAGTTTTATCAGAACCAGTTAAACTTTGCTGTGTTTTGTGCATCAACTGGGTGTGGAGTGTCGTATGCGGATCATTTAAATCATCCTGATCCTTTGGTGAGGTCAGTGTATAGATTTCATTTTTATTACACCTTCAGACGTATTTTATCTGAACTGCAAGCGCCATTACCAAATGACAAAACGTTTAATCCATTCAGCAACAGAATAGATTACAAGGCTTTTGAAAGGATCTGTAACGAATTTGATATTGACCCAAAGACAGACTTTAGACAAAAGTTGGATCTTAATCATGGTTTAGGCACCCTTTATTTTTGGGGCGTGCACAGAAAGTATAACTATGATTGGAATCCTCCTTACACATCTTTCTCTTCAGGCACAACTGTTCACCTCGGGTCCATAGAGCAAGAGCATAAAACAGCATGGACAACATTTATTTTGGATACTTCTAAGGGCCTAACTAGAGCGGGAATAGAACGAATAAACGACTCTATTCGTACTTATGTTTGGTGTTTGCTAGGTTCGCAAGCACAGGCAAGATCTAACATAACTGATCCTTCTACTGGCTTTGATGCCCAAAAACAGTATTTAGCAAATTTAGAGGACGCCATTAATTCTGCAATTGATTTGCCTTCAAGTATTAAAAGGTACCAAAATGTTTTACAATTTGCAAGATCGAAAGTAGACTTTGCTGTCGGCACTGGTTTATACATGCTACCTTCTGACCTCAGGCTCCAGGTAGGAACAATAATAAACTATAATAATGAAATCCTTGTGGCTGGCAATGAAGAGAAGGTCGGAAAAAACGACATAAATTCTAAGCCAGCAATAGCAATAAAAAAAGAAGCCCCCTCAAAACCCCATCCAATCCCCAAGGCCCAAAGCCCAAAGGCCATTGAAGACGTGGACTTTGTTCGTGATGACCATGAATATGAAAAGACGGCACTTGTTATTGGATTAACTGCCCTAGGATTACTTGGTCTTTATCTTACTAAAGAGTAACCCAACTATTAAGACAACTAATGCCCATAAGTGCTCAGCCATAAAGCCAACTACTTTACTTGCGGCAGACAAAAGCCAGCTAATGATCCCCCCTATTATACCAGGCAAAGAATCTATTGCCTTACTGGCTAATTTTTTTAGTAAGTTTGCAAGGTGATCGAGTTGTTTTTTTACCCATGATTTATCTGACGACGGAGTTGGCGGGCCTGGTGGCACTGCCCCCCCACCACCGCCGCCTGTAATAGCCAACACCAGTGTACTTATTGCAAATCCTAAGGCAGTTATAACACTTGCTAATGTGACACCTTGCTCTCTAAACAGTGTTCTTATTCGTTCTGCTAACGTTGTGTCTTCATATAAAATTCTTTGGATAGTTTCTCTTATTCTGCTCACTTGAGTTCGTAATTGTTCTCGGTTAGTAGACAGCACTTCTAGTCTTGCTGATCTCTCTTGTTCAAGATCTTTTAGTCTTTGTGTTATTCTTTCTTTAACACCAGGTCCTAAGTTGTGGTCATCAGCCTCAACTAGTTTTTCTTTTTCTCTTTTTATATGCTCATCTAGTTCACCCAGTTTTGCTAAATTGTTTGTTAATTCGCCTCTGATGCTTCTCAAAGTATGATCAAGGGCCGTTATTTCTCTCATAGGTAGCGGCGGTTCGTGCATAGTTTTTAATACTGTTTCTTCTGAAAAACTGGTTTCTGCTTGTATTATTTCGTCTGCTGTTGGGCTTAAATCTTTAAGGGGTATGTTTTGAATTTGGTTTTCTGTTGGGAGTTTCTGTAGTGTGTTTTGAAGTTTAGCAACTGCCTCACTGTCTAATCTTCGCGGTTTAGCAATGCCAAGGCGATTTTGATCGCTCACACTGAGCCTTTGTCTAATTGTAGTCTTTGCTAAAAACTTTGATGGGTCTGGTTTAGATGTAAGCTGTACAGGTTGTCCTTGCTCGTTTTTAAAAATCAAATGGCCATCTTTTGTTTCAAAATCATTAGGGTCTATAAAATCAGGAGGTTCTTGGCCTAAACTTTGATAAAATGATTTGACCTTACTTTCTGTTAATTCACGCCGCAATGATTGTAATGGATGTGTCAAAGGCGTCATTTCACTCATGTCGTCTCCAGGATCAAAAACATCATAATCTTCTTCTGCCATGTTTTTAAATAATTAACTTTTTATTTTGTTTTATAAAAAAAAATGTCACAAGCATATGGTTCGATTCTTGACGCGCATAGAAGACTGAAAGAGTCCTTTGGCGTGAAGGGAAATAAACAGAATATTATTGTTCCAAATAATCCATCTACTATTGATTCAGATCAAATTCTTACTGTTAAATTTCCAGACCTAGGAGCAGATGAAGTGATTGTGCCGGGATCTGCACGGCTTACTTTTAAAATAGAACTCGAATCAGCAACAGACGAAAACAGGACAGTAGTCCAGAATCTGGGACGGGCAATCGTTAAGAAAATTTCTATAAAACTTGAGGGGCAAGAAATATTTTCTTTACACAATGCAGACATATTTCTAATCTATTCTGATCTATGGCTAACCGATAATGAAAGGGCCGATCTTGCGTTTCAGGGAATCGAAAATAACGAAGCACTAAAACACAGAATAGACGCCGAAGACGCTAAAGCCGGCAACAAGTATGAAGCTGTAAGTTTTGCTTATGGAAATCGCTTTTCTATACCCTTAGATTTTGAGTTGTTAAAAGCGCATGCGCCATACTTTCAAGGAGCATTAAAAGACAGATTGTCATATGAACTAACTTTTAATGAATACAAACGTGTCATTAAATCTACAGACACTGATTCCAAGTACAGCATTTTCGACATCTCGTTAGAGTTTGACATTGTTAGCAACCCTAACTTAGCAAGGCTGATTGAGCAACAATATCAGTCAAAATTAGCAATATATTACGAAAGAGTGATTCATCATACTAAATATCCTAAAAGCAGGGCAGACACAATATGGAACTTTAGTTTTAGCGCCGCAGCAAGATCCCTTAAAGGTATTTTATTGCTGTGTGAAGATGAAGAACCATTCAAAAGACAAAGTGAAAAGTTTATTAATCCTAAAATAACTAAAGTACAATGTTCAATTGAGGGTAGTCCTAACCAAGTCTACGGTAGCGGGCTTAAACCTTATCATCATTTTGATGAAATAAGAAAATTGTTTGGAGGCGGGAGGTCTAGAAGTCCAACAGTAGACCTTGTGTCTAAAGATCTACACCTTCACAGTGTTAGACTTGATGAATATTTAACAACAAAATACGGTTTATGGATTGACCTAAGGTCAACAGAGGATAATCAGTTGCATGGGAGTGGGAGAACAGTTAAAGACGTAATAAACATTCAAATTGATAAAGAAAAAGAGAGTGATAAACCACTTAATGTACATTTGTTTTTAATATATGATGCGCAGCTGAATATTCAAGATAACAGATTAAAAGATATCCAATACTAAATTATTTTTATTTTAAAAAAGCATGTCTGTTACGACTTATCCAAAAGTGCCCAAAGAAGAGAACTCTGCTGCTGTAGACATAAAAACTTTCAGATTAACCAACATTACACAAATGCAAACCCAACTAGAGCAGGACCTTTCAAAATACAGCAAAACCAAACGAAGGTATTCTGCTGTCTTTAATGCTGTTACATATGTTAATACTGGAGCATCGATCACTAGTGCTCTATCAGCAGGAACAAGTGTACGTCTCTTAGCAACAGGCGTAGGTGCACCGGCAGCTTTACCTCTAGGTGGTTTGTCTTTAACTCTTGGCCTGTGTTCATTGGCTGTAAGTGCTGTCAGCAAAAAAATAAAAGCTAAACTCCAAAAGCACACAGCTATAGTTCAACTAATAACAGCTAAACTTAGTTCCTTCAAACTGACAATAAATAAAGCACTTGCCGACTCGAACATCACGGATGAAGAATTTAGTCGCCTACAGGCTGATTTTGAGGACTACAAAAGACAAAAGTTTGATCTTCAAAGAAAGGCAAGGGCAACTTTTTCTCAACAGCCAGACACCGACCAGATAAAAAAGGAATGTTTAAAAAAAGTAAACGAAACATTAAACTCTGTTCTAAACAGCTCACATTAACAACCCCAAAGGGCGTTTATACTTTAGTTTACGAGTCTAAGCACAAAAAGACCGTTGATATTGATTCTGATTAAGACGACTTTGGAGTCGATGTATTTTTTTTGATTTAAATAAATATTTTGAGTTAGAAAAGAAGCTCAACATGGATAAGATATATGACAGTTTTGACTCTTGGTTAGATGCAATGGAAGAGGAAGAGCGTTTGTCAAAAGCTTTAAATGAGGTCGTTTTAGAAGTTATTGATCCAACAAACGTGCAGGCAAGCGTTGTACATGCTATTTCTCAAGTTCCAAGTAAACTAACAATAAACCCTCCAGTTAAAGTAAGGGTAGTTGTTTTAATCGACTATATAACAATAAACGAAGAAAATCTAGAAGTCTGGGTCTCAACTAAACAGCAGACTATTCTTTCTTATAATGACTTAACACCCGGTTGGGCAGATCAACTTCTTACACAGTTTAATGAAGCCTCTGAAGCAGCTAAAATGAGAGGCTCTGGTTGGTCAGAGGGTGAAGTCCTAGACATCAGATTAAGACAGGCTAAGTATGAGCCGATTGTAGGCAAGTCTTACATTCCACTGCCTCCAACATTAGTTGCAAAGAAAGCAGTTTTGAACATAAAAAATTCAGACGACAAATGTTTTATGTGGTGCGTTCTTGCTAGGCTGCATCACGTTGCCAAAAATGCAGAGAGAGTATCTAACTATTTACAGTGGGCCAATGATCTTAACTTTAACGGCCTTGAATTTCCTATGGCTGTAGACAAAATTGATCAGTTTGAAAAACAAAATCCACCAATAACTGTTAATGTCTACACATGGTCTGAAGAAACCAACCTTCTGCCAATTAGAGTGTCAAAGAACAGTCCAACAATAGGCGAACCAACCAAAACTCATGTAGACTTACTCCTAATGCAAAGCCTTAATGGGTTGCACTACACTCTAATACGCACAATGAGTAGATTACTAGTGCATACTACAAAACAACATAGCAAACAAGAATTTTGTAGAAAATGTTTAACAAGAATTCCGTCCGTTCAAGCTGCGAGCGAACATGTAAAACATTGTCTCAGCCCAGTTGGCTGCAATACAGAACTAATTATGCCAAGAGAAGGCAGTAAGGTTAGTTTTAAGAATTACAAAAAACTCCAGAGGTCTCCATATGTTGTTTACGCAGACTTCGAGTCGCTTATTGTTCCTTATGAGGGGCCAGCTCCAAAACATTTACCAAAAACAGTTATAATGAATAACCACCAGATTTGTTCATTTGCCTTCATTGTTGTCAGGTCAGATGGTGAACATTCAAAGCCAGAATTATACAGAGGACCACATGCAGCAAAACATTTCTTAAAACGCATGCAGAAGTTCGTAATGCCTGTTCTAATAATCTATTCTTATCCGATCTTAAGATGACCCCCGAAGATCAAGATCGCTATGACTCAGCCACTCACTGTTGGATTTGTGGTTTAGAGCTAACACCTAAAAGTTTAAATCCAACAGTAAGAGACCATGATCACATTAGCGGAAAGTTTAGAGGAGCAGCGCATAACAATTGCAATCTTCAACTAAAGTTTGATCCTAGGACTTGGAGACTTCCTATATTCTTTCACAACTTGCGAGGTTACGACTCTCACCTTATAATGCAAGCAGTAACTAGCGCCTTTAGGGTGTCATGCATTGCGCAGTCATCAGAAAAGTACATGTGTTTCACTTTAAATAATTTATCTTTTTATGACTCTATGCAACACCTGATGGGGAGTTTAGAGTCACTGGCAGGATCCTTAAAGTCCTGCCCAATAACAGAAGAATATTTTGACCCAACTCTTGTTAGAAAGGGCGTTTACCCTTATGAGTACATGAACAGTTGGGAAAGGTTTGATAACCCAGCCCTTCCACCTAAAGGCGCGTTCTTTAGTAGTCTTAGAGGAAAGGACATCAGTGATTCTGATTATTCTTATGCTCAAGATGCGTGGCAGAAGTTAGAGTGTAAAACAATGGGAGACTATCATGATTCCTATTTAATGGCGGATACCTGTTTGTTGGCGGACGTCTTTGAAAATTATAGGAAGACCTGCATGAAACATTACAGCCTGGATCCTGTGCATTATATTTCTGCGCCTGGGATGAGCTGGGACGCTTTCTTAAAATTTACTGGAGTACAAATTGATTTATTGTCTGACCTGCCAATGCTTCAGATGATTGAAAACGGATTGCGTGGGGAATCAGTATGGCGTCGCACCATTACTGTAAAGCAAACAACAAATACTTGGACGACTATGATCCAAGTAAAAGGTCTAACTATCTTATGTATTTAGATGCAAACAATCTGTATGGATGGGCAATGGCGCAATCACTTCCATTACGCAACTTTAAAATGTACACAGGACTCAAAGACATTCAAAAGTTTTTAAAATGGCTACCTACTCTAGAAGCTGATCGTAAAAGAGGTCTCATTCTAGAAGTTGATTTAGAATATCCTCATGAACTTCATGATTACCATAATGACTATCCATTAGCGGCAGAAAGTCTAAAGATGGCAATGACAGAACCGCCTAAACTTGTGCCTAATCTTCGTGACAAAAAAAATTATGTCTGTCATTACAGACTTCTTCAATTTTATTTAAGACATGGTTTAAAGTTGACAGCTGTTCATCGTATAATTGCTTTTGATCAAGAACAGTTCATGAAACCATACATCATGAAGAACACTGATCTCGGACTTCCGGCCGGCCTCTGATGTCAGCAGGCCACAGGTTTCCAGCGCTCTGAGTGTTTTGAGAGAGAGGTGTGTATAGGAGAGAGTGGATGCTCCAAATATAGTACAGAGTTTTGCTGTGTTCAGTGGTAGGTATTTATTTGTCTATTTCCGTGACAACAACGTCTCGATCGAAGCCCGGAGGAAAAACAAGGCCGGTGAACCAGTGTAGGGCCCGGGGCAAAATGGCGGTGGCCGGTGCGGCCCCGTCAGTGGACCCAGTGTATGTGACCGCGCGTGCTTTGCCGCAGTACGAGTCCCTTCCAACAACCTACGACATCTGTGTAGCAGCAGAAGCGGTGTCAGGAAGGGGAACGATTCGGGGAGCACAGCGAATTAGAGGACTGTGGCAAATTTATCCCAAACAAAAGAAAGACAGAGACACACTATTGTTGGAAGGTTTTCTTTTCAGGGGGCACGAGTGGCTCTATTAGACACGAACCCCTTCAGTGTTAGAGGACAGGGGGAGGAGAAACCTTCCACGAAACTGTGGGTGGATAATGTTCCACTGCACATCCAAAACAAAGACATTGAAGACGCGCTTAAAAAAATTGGTGTGGAGCTACGCTGTGCAGTGCGAAACGAACTGGCACGAACCCCAGGGGGACAGTTGACACAGTTCGAAACTGGCCGCAGATTTGTGTACATTACACTACCACGCACACCTCTGCTGCCAGTTTTAAAAGTTGGTGTGTTCACTGCAGGCATCTTCTATAGGGAGATGAAACAAAAACTCAGATGTGGCAAGTGCCTGCAAGAGAACCACGTGGCAGCGAACTGTGAAAATCAGGTTGTCTGTAAAAACTGCCTACAGCCAGGGCACAAGAGAATTGACTGTCCGAAAGATATGCCAGAAGCAAATGAACCGAGCGACCAGGCCAGTGCCGAAGTACCCGCCGGACAACACACCCGCACGGAGGTGGTGGGGAATACAAACGTAGGCCTAACGGTACCACCGCAGCCGCACAAGGCGGGGCCGGCGTGTTTCGGTAGACCTAACACGGAACACAGCACACGAAAAGAGGGGGAGAAAGCAGACAACACCACGCCACGCGGCACTGCGGAGAGTGGCGCATCAGGAAGAAAGGAAAAAAGAGAGAGAAGCGAATCGCCTACGGACGAGCTCGAAGCGAAACGCCCAACAAAGATGCCTGAGCGTCAACAGGGGGAAAGTGAAGAGTCAGGGCTAGCAGACGAAAGCGGAACCTGATGTGTGCACACGGCAGACGGACTGACCTCACCCTTTCGACCTACAGTTTTGAGTAACGGACTAACGATTATGGTATTCTGATTTATTAATGCCTTTTCCTATGAAGAATAACAGCATATGTTTTGGTACACTTAATGTACGTGGCTTTAGAAATAAGCTAAAAAGAAGAACAACATTTAATTTCATGAGGAAACAAAACATAGACATCTTATGTCTACAAGAAACATACGTAACAAAAGATATTATACAAGAAATCAATGCACAATGGACAGGAAACGCCTATTACAGTCCAGGCACAAACAGAAGTAATGGACTCATCATTCTCATAAATGATAAACAAATGAAAACAGAACTCATCCAAGCAACAGATCGAATACTGTTAATAAAGGTTGTATTAGAAAATAAAACTAATGTCATAGCTAACTGCTATGCCCCTAACTCAACAAGTGATAAACTAACATTTCTAAATCAGCTTAATAGAATACTACAAGGACAAGACTATGATCATCTTTGGGTCATGGGAGATTTTAATACAGCAGTACACCCCATTGACAACATTTCAGGAAAATCTCACCCACTACAAGAAAGAGAAGCTCTTTCGGATTTATTAACATCCTATGACTTAAAAGATACATGGCGAACATTCCATCCTGATGCCAGAGATTACACTTGGTCCAAATCTACCCCGTTTATTGCAAGAAGAATTGATTACATATTTTGTGATGCTTTTTCATACACATCCATACGAGGAACAAACATTGAAATATTCCCACACTCAGACCACAAACTTGTGAAAGTTGAATATAATACGAATAAATTCCAAAGAGGTCCAGGATACTGGAAATTTAACAGCTCATTGCTGTCAAAGGAAGAGTTTCTCAATGAAACGACTGACTTCATTGATGCCCACTTTATTCAGTATGACAAGGAAGACCCACAAAAGGCATGGGAAATGTTTAAAGTAAGATATAAATCATTCTGTATAAACTTTTCAAAGGGCACTAAAATTTGGCCTCAGCAGAAACAAACCAAAGTCAAACAACTGGAAGAAATTGAACAAAAACTGTCGTACAACCCCATGGATAAAGGCCTAGCAACAAAAGCACATCAACTTAAAAAAGAAATAGAACTGCAAGAATTAAAAGACGCACGCGGCGCTCAAATTCGATCAAGAGTCAAATGGATCGAAGAGGGTGAGAAGAACACTAAATATTTTCTGCGCTTAGAAAAGACACAAGGAGCAGCAAACACTATTGCATCACTGTGTGTAAATCAGTCATTAACAGACAATCCCCAAACAATACTAGATGAAATTAAGCAATACTACACACAGCTATATAAAAAAGACACACTACTTAAACATGGAGAGACGATAAAAGACGATTTCCTAGCTGATGATGCCTTCCCCACACTCACAGATGAAGAAAAAAAATTCTGCGACAAAGAAATTACACCAGACGAGCTCACGCAAGCCCTTAATCATTTAAAAAATGAGTCTGCACCAGGGAGTGATGGTCTCACACCACTCTTCTATAAGAAATTCTGGGATAAATTAAGACAACACTTACTGAATTGTATTACCGCTTCACTTGAGCAAGGTGAACTATCCTTTTCTATGAAAAAAGGAATCATAACATTAATACACAAAGGCAACGATCTAGACAAACATAACCTCGCTAATTACAGGCCAATTACACTCACAAATACAGACTACAAAATATTCACAAAGGCACTAGCCTTGAGACTGCAGAACATAATAACATCAATCGTTAGCGAAGACCAAGTAGGATTTATAAAAGGCAGAAACATAGCCATCCATTTGAGATTCTTTGATGATCTCACTACATACCTCAACAGAACGAACCAACCAGGGGCCCTACTTGCACTAGACTTCTCTAAAGCGTTCGACACCCTGTCTAAAGACTGTATCCTAGAAACGCTTGATTTGTTCAATTTCGGCCCACGATTTAAAAAATCTGTTTTAACCGTTATGGAAAACACACAAAGCTGTATTCACAATGGTGGCTGGTTATCTGACTGGTTCCCAACAGAAAGAGGCATTAGGCAAGGTTGCCCACTAAGTCCTCTCCTCTTTGTGATAACTGTTGAAACACTAGCTATCCGAATAAGGAACAGTAAAGATATCCAAGGAATTAAGTTAACACAAAACCCTGACGAAAGAAACGCGTCCAGCTGTACTAAAATAAAACAATTTGCGGATGATACAACACTGACCC
This sequence comes from Conus canariensis, assembly GCA_033310375.1. Classification (NCBI taxonomy): domain Eukaryota; kingdom Metazoa; phylum Mollusca; class Gastropoda; order Neogastropoda; family Conidae; genus Conus; species Conus canariensis. The sequence goes on from JAMYXO010000073.1 coordinate 32,484, forward strand.
TTAAAGATGAACAAGATATTCAGGAAGCCACAAACATAGTTGTAAAATTCGAGGATTTCTCCGGCCTAAAGCTAAATAAAAGTAAGTCAGAAGGTATATGGTTAGGATCACGTAAGTGTGAAACGGGCACTGTTAATAATATTCCTATGAAATCTGGTAAACTCAAAGTTTTAGGCATTTACTTCTCGGCAGACAAAGAAATCTCTGAGATCGAAGAAAACTGGAAAGCCAGAGTAGATAAGATTACCAAAATCATCAAGCAATGGGAAAACAGAAACCCATCCCTCTATGGTAAAGTTATTCTTACTAAAACATTTCTGCTGTCACAATTCTCACACGTATTGCAAGCAGCATCCATACCAAAACAAACCCTCCACACTATTAATTCACTGATTTATAGGTTCCTATGGAAAAAAAAGTTCAACAATAAAAAAGCATTTGAAAAGATAAAAAGAGGTGTCCTTAGCCTAGAAAAGGAAAAAGGCGGCCTAAGTATGATTAACATCGAACATCACCAACAAATGCTCCTAGTCAAATGGGCAGCAAGACTCCTCAAACAAACCAAAGCTCACTGGAGCATCCTCGCGCGAAATAATATGTCACCTTCCAGAACAGCTACTGCGTTTTTAACTGTAATGTTGATCCTAAAGAAATTCAAGGATTAGAAAAAGTTACCTCAGTCTTTTGGAAAGACGTAATAATTGCAGTCACCACCTTTAACAAAGACCGACCAATAGAGAATGTTAAAACAGAACCTCTGTGGAACAACCGAAATATAAAATACAAAGGAAATACATTGCAGTTTAAAAAATGGTATAAAGCAGGTATCCTTCTCGTTCAAGATCTTTGGCGAAATGGACGTATAATGACCTTTAGAGAAATAGAAGAAAAACTAGGCACTTCCCCAAACCTTCCATTCGAATACAATGCGCTGGCAAACGCAATCCCATCCACATGGAAGCAACAACTTGCTAACATTGATCACAAAGACGAACCCCCTACTGATGTTGCAACAGACGAAGGAAACCTCACAGCTCTATCAAATAAACAAATCAGAAAGGTTTTTGCCCTAAAGCAAAACCATGAAATATGCGCGACACACTTTTGGAAGCGTAAATTAAACATCAACATTGAAGACTACTTTAACGTAGCCTATGAATGTACAAAGGAATCTAGACTGAGACTCCTTCATTTTAAATTCCTTCACAACATTTACCCCACCAACATATTGTTACAAAAAATGGGTGTAGTGGAAACAAATAAATGCCACTGGTGCAAAGAAATAGATTACATTGAGCATGCCTTCTATTCCTGCCCTAAGTTATCCACATTCTGGAACCAAGTAAAACAGTATATTCTCACACGCTACAACATACAGATCCCTATGAATGTAACAACAGCTCTGTTTGGCGTTACCAAAACGGATGTATTCACAGATAAATCAAGAAAACAAGTGAACATAGTTCTATTAATTGCAAAACTTTCTATTTCAAAGTTTAAATATGGCAAGTGTAAAAATCTGGAACTGATATTTGAGACTGAACTAATTTTACGAAATATATGAAAAACCGCAAGTTGAATATTCAAGAATAAAGAAACAAAACAAAATAAAACAAAACGAAAACAAAGAGAGAGAGAGAGAGAGAGAGAGAGAGAGAGAGAGAGAGAGAGAGTAATGCATGAACCTAATGATGTGTCATATATTGGGGACATGTGCATGCGGAAAAAAAAAAAAAAAGAAAGAAAGAAAAGAAAAGAAGGAAAAAAAAAAAGGAGAGATGATGAAAAAGGGAATCAAATTATAATAGGTACATAGAATACAAACTAACAAGATGACGAATGAATGATTTAACGAAAATAAAACTTGGCCACGGAGAATCACAGCGAACGGCTACAGCTGGGAACACCAGGCGAACGAAAAGTGGAAGTGAGCGAAACGGCAACCATGAAGCCGAAGAAAACCAATGTACATGGTGCTGACGCGAGCGCAGCCACAACACAGAACATCCCTTGCCTTTGATGGAAACAAGAGAGAACTCGACCTTCCAAGACACGAACCCACACCACTATAGGTTCAACTTGTTACTGAAGAAAACGCCGTACTGAAGAATGAAGACCTCCGCCGACAGAAAGTCAAAGTGAACAGAAAGGAAGACAGTCAAGACACACCGACGACGATGAACACTCTTAGAGAGAGAGAGAGAGAGAGAGAGAGAGAGAGAGAGAGAGAGAGAGAGAGAGAGAGAGCGAGCTCATATTAATGCATGCGTAACTTATGTCCATTAATAATAGAAATTAGCAATACAAAGTAAAGAAAAAAGATTCCCGTCAACTACTCTTCCTCTTGGTAGGAAACAGTTGAAAATTCTGATCTCAAAAAAAAAAAAAAAAAAAAAAAAAAAAAAAAAAAGAACACTGATCTCAGAACTAAATCCGCAGATGCTTCAGAAAAAGACTTTTTCAAGTTGATGAACAACAGCTGTTTTGGAAAGACTATGGAAAATCCGCACAAGCGTAAAGATGTTAGATTGGTCACCAGAGAAAACGATGCAATTAAGTTGACTTCAAAACCTAATTATCAGGACTTCAGAAGATTTCATGATCAGCTTTTTGGCATAATGATGAAAAAAAAGAAAGTCAAATTGGATAAGCCCGTTTTTATTGGGTTTACTGTTTTAGAATTATCAAAGCTTTTGATGTTAGAATTTCTTTATGACTACTTTAAACCCTTGTATCCAGAGTCCAGAGTTCTGTACACAGATACAGATTCATTTGTAATCGACATCCCTACTGAAGATTTTTACAAAGACATGGAATTAGAAGTAGCAAAAGAGCATGCTGGATGGTACGACACATCTGATTACCCTAAAGATTCACCTTTGCATTTAGTTATTAATAAGAAGGTTTTAGGTAAGATGAAGGATGAATTATCTGGAGGTGTGATCAAGGAGTTTGTTGGTTTGAGGTCGAAAATGTACAGTCTTTCAAGCCAAAAAAAAGTTGTTAAAAAAGCAAAGGGAATATCTCGTAGTGTTGTGCAGTCAAGCATAACCCATGACAACTACAAAGAAGCATTGTTTGGCAATAAGACTTTTCATCATGACAATTACAAGCTGCGATCTAATCTGCATGAGATTAACACAACAGTTGTAACAAAACGGTCTCTTGACCGCACTAACACAAAAAGAGTATTTGTTAATCCAGAGTTTTCATATGCAATTGGCCATTGGAGAATAGTATAATCATATGGGCTTATATTTTTCAGCAATCGCACGTTCAATTATATCATCATCTAATTTAGCAAAATTAATATTATTTATTAATGCTAGATGTGCTTTAATTTTTTTTGTCATTTCACAATATTCATGTTTCCATAAATCAAAATAAAAGCTTTGGGGTTTAAAGCGATTGTCTGGCGATTGTTCTAGCCAGGGATTGTCAATCTTCTCAAATACTTCTTTAATGATATACTGATACTCAAATAAATCTTGCATTAATTTTAAAGACTTTTCCTTTGCCATTTCTGCCATTTCTCTTTGAGCTTCCATTTTAAACCCAAATGTATTTGCGTAGATTAAAACAGTTCTTTAAGCTTAAATATATCACCAACCAATTCAACCAAATTATTATCCATTACTGCTAAATGTGCTCGAATTTTTTTTATCTTTTTAATATATTCTTGCTCCCAATCAAAATTTGAGGTTTTGTCTAGCATGGCATGATCAATCTTCTTAAATATTAGTCTAATAGCAAGATTATAATCAAATATTTCTCGCATTATTTCTAAGGACTCTTCCTTCACCATTCTTGCTTCCAGTGCCATTTTACGTAAGGATTCTTCCTTTTCCATTCTTGCCGCCATTTTAATTTAAATTAAAAAATAATTAAGCGACTGGAACTGTGTCTGGAGGGATTATCTGCAGTTCTTCCTTCACAAAAGATCTTCGGGGGGCTGGTCGTTTTGTTGTGTCAGTTTCTCGTAAATAATACACGGGCGGATTCATTTTCACAATTTTTTTTATCTCATATGGATCAACACTCCAAACTGGATCTGTTGCCCTGATGCGAGTGTCCCCTTCCGCTTCTCCCGGCGAATAAAGGTACCTTACTTTCAAACCAAATGGCAATAGTTTGCTGGATGAAGACTCTCCTTCAACAACATTTATTGTTTGTTTTCTGATTGCTTGTACTGGTTTTAGACCTTTAAATTCTTCATTATTCATTGCGCGCAAAACTGAGGGCAGTCTTTTTACCCATTCTGTGTTGCGAGAATTGTCAATCAGCTCTCTGTGATACTGGTAGGAGAAAAGTCTTTCAGATAACTGTTTGTTAAAGTTTTCAACCAAACCCTGTGATCTGTGAACTCCTGGAATGCCTCTTTTAATGGTAACTCTATGTTTTAACAATAATTGATTCACTTGACCTTTAAATTCTTTTCCATCATCGACTTGAATCATGCGAGGATAAGTTAAAGGGCCTCGTTGATATATCAGTTGTATAGCGACAGCAACAGCAGAAGCACTCTTTTGTGTTAATGGTTCAGCATCTTTGTATCTTGAAGCTATGTCAATGACTGTAAGTGCGTACTTAAATCTTTTTCGTCTAATCGTATCACGGGGTAAATATAAAAGATCCATTTGATGGGTGTCGTTCGGTATTGTGTTGACAAAGTGTGGTCTTTGTATTCGTTTGGGCGCTGGTAAATAAATTTGCCAAATCGCTTGTTTAGATAACCATTCCTTTGCTGTTTGTTCACTGACTCCAGCTGCTTGGCTTAGCTTTTTAATTGCCGTTATTCCCTTCCAATATCCTTTTGGCGAATAATAGATCTTGTTCATTTTTTATTCAGCCAATAATATGTGCAACAAAATACACAACGGTCATACCAAAGGCAATAAACAATATTTCTTGCATCTTTTGTTTTTCTGATGGTTGATAAAAATCGCTGAATTTTGGTGGAGGCAATGTCTCGATTGGCTTGCCTGTTACAAGATAATATTCTTTTATTGCTTGATCAACATCTTTAAATGTGTAAGCTGCATGTCCCTGTTTTTTCAGTTCATCGTTAATAAAATCTAACTGCTCCATTCTTTGCTTTTCATAGGTGTCTTGTGCAGCGGCTAGTTGCTCCATAGCTCTGTTATGTCTTTTTCTCTCATCGTTATTTTGTAGTTTACTAAATGCGTAATTACTTCCGCTAAAAGCAAGCGCATTAACCACAGCGCCACCAATCATCATTACGAGTGAAGCCATTTTTATAAATGTATTTTTTTAAATTTTACATATTGATACTGTCTGGAATTATTCCTTGCTTAACTAGAAAATCTTTCGTAGCAAATGAAGCTGTAATAACAGCAATCAGCTTTGCTGAGTCTTCAAAGTCTAGTTTGCCAAGATCTGCTGGTTTTATTTTTAACAGGCTTTTACCAAGCATTGTGTATCCTACACTTAGGCCTCCAATAACAGCAGAATGGTATACAAGGTTAGTAATAGTTTTTTCGGTGCTCATTTTAAAAAAAATAAAATAATTTAAAAATTAATAAAAAACATGAACAGCGATGATCTACTTCCTGAACTTATGATTACAAATGATCAAGTTGATGACCAAGCTATTATGCGCCAAAAGGAAAGGCTGTATTCTTTAGCAGCATGTGGAAAAACAAAACAGTACCTTGGAAATGAATTCAGCATAGAACAGATTCAACAAATGTCGCCACAAGACATTGTAAAGTATCACAACAGGTATGAAGCGCAACTGGGGTCAAGAATGGTAAAAAGTGTTGGGCAAACGGTTCTTAGTTTGTACACTAAACTAGTTAGTAGATTTGCTCCCATTGATTCTGAACAAGATTTTATGTATGATTTAACGCAGGATCCAGTTTTAACAAAGTCATTAGAGTCTCTAGGATGTGATCTATATTACAGATTTGGAACATTATTGTCGCCATTAATCATGGGATTAATTACTTTTAATCATATAGATTTTGTTTCCCTTCAAAATGACCGAGCCAGAAAATCAGCAGAATCAGAATCAGAAAATACTGATGGAGAAAGTGACTAGTAAAAAGCCTCCTCATCCTGGGCGTGTTGCAGCAGGAAAAAAATTAGCAGAGTGGAACAAACAAAAAAAATTAATGTTCCGAGCACAGAATATAACTCATAATGAAAACATAACATCGCCAACGCCAACAGTTGTTTCAATGCTAGCTGTAAATACACAAGAACAAGTTGATTCAAGACCTACAACAACAGGGTTGTCTACAACACCAAAGTCGTCATGGAATATTGAATTTAAAACAGTTGCCATTTTTGGCGTCATTGCTGCTGGGGGTGGTTATTACGGTTATAAAATATATAAACAACGCCAGCAAAAACCAAAGCAGTCAAAAAAATCTCAACCACTAAATACAGAAGCCAAACAAAAAAGCATGCCAGAACCGCCAACAACAAAAGATCATTTTGATCCATTTCAGATGGAATAATATTTCAAGAACTTAATAAATAATTATAAGTGACTTGAATAAGAACTTGATAACGACTTGATGACGACTTGATAAAACTTAAATAAGAACTTGATAAGAACTTGATAAAAACTTAATGACGACTTGATAAGAACTTAATGACGACTTGATGACGACTTGTTAAGAACTTGAATAAGTACTTGAATAAGTACTTGAATAAGAACTTGTTAAGAACTTGATGATGACTTGTTAAAAACTTGATGTTGACTTGTTAAGAACTTGAATAAAAACTTGTTAAGAACTTAAATAAGAACTTGAATAAGAACGTGATGCCGACTTGAATAAGAACCTAGAACGACTTAATGACGATTTTTTTCACAATTAATTGTTACATTCTTTTCCGGGGAGACAACTCCTCTTCACTTCTGCCTTTATGTAGTACTCTAGGCCAGACATGTCTGGCCCCGGCTTACTCAACTGCATAATTGCCGAGTCGAAGCGTCGCACTGTTTGCTGGTTCGTGTCAAGTTACACATAAGGGCGTCAGGCCGCCACGCAGCATTGTATAAATTTAGCCGGCTAAATTCCCCACCGGCGTCGTTTAGTACAGGCGTTAGACGTCATTGTATAAATTTAGGTGGCTAAATTTCCAAACATATCAAAACATGTTTCTTACCTTCCCCGCAATCACAAGACTAGATAGAATCAGCTGACGACATTTCCGCCCAGCACTTGTGTTGTTAGCAACTGAACCTAGCTGTCTTGTCATTTTCACATTGGGTTGGTGTGCTGTGTACCTGACCAAGAACGTTCCCGTGCGAGCGGCTATTTATAGGAACTTGCAACATTATTACATCAGCAAATGTTCCCGAACATTCTCGAGAGAATGCGAGGCTGCCACGTGACCGGACAAGAGCCAGCCAGTTTAGCCATGGCTTCCAATGCAGACGGGCGTGTTTTGTTCACAGAGGAACAGCTTCTTGCTATAGATGATCATGTGTTTTATTATGGCTGTATGGTGGAGTATCTAAACAAAAGAAAATCAGTCCCAAGCCCAGGATGAAAAAAGAAAAGGCGTGTGGAGAGTTAAACTCTTTGTGAAACTCTTTGTAAAATAGGTGGGAGGCCTGTGCTGCGGTAAAACTAGCCTTGCTGACTGTTACTATAAATAGCCGTTCATGCGTGAACGTCCTATTTTAGCAGCATGAGTCTAACAGGATGTAGTGGCTCTCGTAACTAGGACAAACGGGCATGCATGAACGTTTGACATAGATATAGAGTTGCAAGCCCCTCTAACTGTGTCAAACGCGCATGCATGAACGTTTGACATAGATATAAAGTTGGAAGCCCCTCTAACTGTGTCAAACGTGCATGGATGAACGTTTGGTCTAGTTAAGAGCAGTAAAACTAGCAAGAAAATGATGTTATTGAAGACGATCAAGAAAAACGAAGGATTAAGCAAAAACTTAAGTCTCAAAAGTTTTCTAAATTAGTGTTAAAAACAGATAATCCTACACATTATGTATGTTTGTAAAGTGTTTACTATTAGAGAACTATAAAATAGGCACTCTGGGTAAGCCGGCGGAGCAACAGCGAAACCGGCTTCAGCCGGTTGGAGCTGGCGGAGGTGGGTGAGCCAGAATGCCTATTTTATAGTTCTCTCTCCAGACAATCCAGATCGACCCATCATCTCTGTCTGTTCTTGTCCCACTACTCTCATCTCTGAGTTCTAGGACTCTGTCTTTCAGCTTCTGGTTGCAGCCCTTGCCACCTCCATTAAAGACACCAACCATGCTCTCAACATCTTCAACCTTCCTTGACAGTCCTCTTCGTTTCCTCTTCACAATGGATGAGACAACTTTGTCCACTAATATATATCTCACAATGAAAGTTTTGCAGCTTGCCAGTCACTTCCTCCAGGAAGTCTTCTGAATATTGATATCACCACTACAGTCCATCCTGTAGAATTTGTAGTTATGTCAAACTCATTCTGTTTTGCTGAAAACCACTACCGACAAATACGCAGTGCTCATGGGCACCAAAATTGGACCGTCATGTGCGTGCCTTTTGTTGGATATGTGGAGGAAAAGATCACCTCCAAGGAATATTCCCTGACTTCTTCAGACGATTCATTGATAACTGTTTAGGAGCCATATCCAATTCAAAATCTGACCTTCTGCAGTTCCCGAGCTTGAAACAGACTGTGAGATTGTTTGGGTCCAGCTGAAACTCAAGGGAAAAAGATCTCTCTATCTCTGTTCTTACTACAGGCCACATGTTACTGACAGGGAGTCACTATTTCATTTCGAATCGTCGTTGATCAGGTCAGCTATGATCCCCAGTGCACATTTCCTTATTGGAGGGGACTTAAACTTTCCAGGCTGGGACTGGCCTGCAATGACGCTGAAACCTCAGTCTCCCTGTCCAGATCTCCATCATAAGCTTGCCAGCATCATCCATGACCATGGCCTCGAGCAGATGGTGATGGAACCAACAAGAGAGGAGAACATCCTGGACCTTATCTTCACCAACTGTCCTCAGCTTGTTCCCAGAGTGGAAGTTATTCCAGGCCTCTCTGATCACAGCATAGTGTATGCTGAGTTCATCATTTCCCCACTGAAGAAAAAGCCAGTAGAAAGAACCATCTTACTCTACAAGAAGGCAGACAGGAATGGGCTAAGGGAGGTGATGAGGAACCTGGCTGCAGATGTTGTAGAAAGGAGAGACATGATGAACACTGAGGAAATCTGGAGTCTATTTAAAGCTACACTCCAGCAAGCCATCCACACCTTCATTCCAACCTAACTATCAGAAACCAGGAGATTTCTACCATGGATATCCTCTGAATTAAAGCACCTCATCAATAAGAGAAATGGAGCCTACAAAAAATGGGAGAAATAGGGTACCGAAGAACTGAGGGTGAAGGCACGAGAACTCAGAAGAGAAGCTCAGCGGAAAATACGTAGGGCATACTGGGAATACCTCAGCAGCACCCTGATTGGAGAAGACTCCGAGCAAGCTGGCAAGTACAAACGCTTCTGGACATACATCAAGCACCAGAGGTCAACCAATGCAGGAGTTGCTTCTCTCAAGATGAACGGAACCCTGTTATCTGACCCAAAAGAAAAAGCAGAGGCCCTCAATCAACAATTTCAGTCAGTGTTCAGTGATGGCAGAAATTACTCCCACAATGAGTTTTTGGAGAAGTGCAGTATGGCAGACAAGGCTTACTCACAGCTGAACACTGTTGTGGTCACTGAGGAAGGAGTCAAACGATTGTTGAAAGAACTAGACCCTCATAAAGCCAGTGGTCCCAATGGAGTCAGCTCAAGAGTCTTAACAGAACTCGCGGAGGAAATAGCTCCCATACTCACTGCCATCTTTCAGTCATCCCTCACTACTGGTCCAAGTTCCATCTGACTGGAGGGATGCACTCGTCGTACCAATCTACAAGAAGGGGGAGCACTACGACCCAGCAAATTACAGGCCTGTCTCCTTGACCTGCATCTCTTGCAAATTGCTGGAGCACACCATCGTGAGCTCTGTGATGGAGCATCTAGAGCGGAACGACATCCTCTATGCCCGGCAGCACGGGTTCAGGAGACAGCGATCCTGCGAGACCCAGCTCCTGGAGTTCATTGATGAGTTGGTAGACAGCATGGAAGAGGGACGACAGACTGACATCCTTGTCACGGATTTCGCTAAAGCATTTGACAAGGTAAATCACAGTCTCCTCTTACACAAGCTTCACCACTATGGCATCAGGAGTGAGGTCAACCACTGGATCAAGGGATTTCTGTCAAACCAGCGTCAAGCAGTTGTAGTGGAGGGAGCCCAATCAGAATATGTCAGGGTGAGGTCAGATGTACCACAAGGATCAGTCTTAGGACCTTGCTTGTTCCTTGTATACATCAATGATCTCCCTGAGAGCCTGACTTCACCTTGTAGGCTGTTCGCTGATGACACTGCAGCTTATAGAGTAGTCACATCCCAGCGAGACCAAGACCAGCTACAAGAGGACCCCCATCACCTTGGAGAATGGGAGAAGAGCTGGGACATGGTCTTTCATCCAGGGAAGTGTACTGTTCTTCCTGTGACCAGAAGTCAGCGACCCCTTCACTACCAGTACAAGCTGCATGGTCACACACTTGACACTGTGTCATCAGTCAAGTATCTTGGCGTCACCATTGAGAAGAACATCAGCTGGGATTCTCACATTGATGCCATCACTTTGAGAGCAAGCAGGATGTTGGGATTCCTTTGTAGGAACTTGAAAGCTGCCCCCACAGAGCTGAGAGAGAGGGCTTACCTGTGTGACGAAACGCTTGACAAAACCATCCGATCGGTCCCACTAAAACCCCAAACCAAAAAAATAGATTTCAAATCTACGCCCCCTCTCAACCCCCCCCCCCCCCCCCCCTTCCCTTCTCTTACTTAGGACGGTGCGAACCGCCCGGCTGACATGATCTATGACAAAGGAAAAAACTGTGTCACTGTAAACGCGTGACACCTTTCGTCTTGCCGGCCTACCCCCCCCCCCCCCCCCCCCCCCCGCCTCTCAACTCTCCTTCCCAACTCTGAGTAGCTAAGACACTGGAAAATATCAATCGCATTGTGGCAATGGCCTGTCTCCCCCCCCCTCCCCCCCCCCCCCCCCCACAGTATCCCCTGAAAACAAAGGCGCGACGCCACTGCCGTCCTCTCCCCCACCACTCGCACCCCCCCACCCCCTCCACCTGAGCCATGTGCGGCTACAATTGACACAAAGGCAATCGCCAAACCTCCCTCTTTCTCCCAACCACCCCCCCCCCCCCCCCACCATATCTACAGTCCATGTCCTCGTGGACATCTGGTAAATTATGTCACTGGAGTTTCTCCGCGAGAGTCTGTGTCTATATGGACGCATAAATTAAACCGTCCGCTGAAGTCAGTGAGCTGTGCCGATTAGGTTCAAACGGTTTCCAAGGCGACTGGTGATAAGACTAGATCCCTCCCCCTCTCACCCCTGATGTGTGAATGACAAGTTGTCAAAATCGGATTTGGTAATCGAGAATCCATATACTAGGCACAGGGGGGCACAATTTCACTGACCCCACAAGACTGCCTGTAGACCAGACCGGTGGAAGAAAAAGAGTCAACTAGAGAAGGCATGGGAAACTCCTGGTAACCTCGTTGATCTCCAGTCATTCACTGTTCATTCCCAGGAAAAGTGAGTTGGAACTCTGTTTTACCTTTTCGAATCTATGTATTGATTTTATGTATGCTATGTGGGTTAACATTGTAACTCTGTACAAATGCTTAGCAACATTTATCAAACTGATGAATGATTATTCTGTGTAGGAGTTTGCTTGCCATCATATGGCAAAAGCTCTCTCCCAGTGGTTATGATTCTTTGTTAACAATCTGACCACTGTTCTTTGTGTTCACCCTGACTTTTGCCAGTAGGCAATTCTGTCTATTAAGAAAATAATTCATTGATTAATGTTGATCAGGAAAACAGTATGCCTGTGCTAGGTTAAGAACTGCTACTCTGATTTATAAATACTGGTGATTGTTGGAATGATTTGTAGTGTATGACTGTAAGTCTACACCACGTGTGTACTTGGACTAAGTGTAGCCCAAGTCAGTATGATTTAATTCATAAGAAACATGGAAGAGTTGTTTGACTGAAACTGTATAACATTGTATTACTGTCTCCTACCTTTTTGTAAGCTTAACTTAGCCTTTAAACAAAAGTGGAGATTAATAGTTATAGCAGAAACTCTACCATAGAGAAAACTTTGCTGGCTGAGTCTCACTCCTGTGCTGAAAGTAAACAAGGGTAAATGTGTGTACCCAACAAACAAGCCATCAGATTCTCACCTACAGACCAAGTTCTCTTTATCGCAGAACTGGGATCCTGGTCACACTACACATTGCGGCCGGACCAGAAGCTGGGCCCCAAAACCGGGGCAACACCAGACAACCAATCTACACCAGTGGGGCAGTCACCAACCACAGGAGAGATCAACTACCCTCTCCGAAGCAAAGCTAAGTTAGCTAATCACCTGGACTCAAACCCATCAGACCCTTGCCCTCACTTTATGATGAAACAGTGAGAACCTGTCTATGAGTACCACTTTGGCTACAACACCGGGTGCTTGCAAGCGAAGTGGATGTATAATAACCATATACATTCAGTGTAACTTAGACAGAACCCCTGTATGCCAACTTAAGCTTGCTGCACTGAGTGCAAGTGAGTAAAGTAGGAGTGAGGGAGGGCCCCTCATTGTGGTAGTCCAATGAGAACTAAACCCTAGCCTATGGAATTGACCCGCCAATACTTACCTATATGTAAGCAATAATAGTTGATGTGTGAAAGTGCACTTAACTTGTGTCAGTTCTCTGTTGTTCTATCAAATGTTGAATGTTTGGACTTCTCTCTTCAATTCTGTCTCTCGGAGCTATAAGTACTTGTAAGAGTACAGGCCTAAGGAAATTATCTCAGAGCCACTGTTAAGTATTTTACCAAGTCCCGGAACAAAATAAAAATTTCTTTGATGACTAGTACCGGAAAGTTGCTCCTTCCACCACTAGTAAGAGAGAGAGTGTAGATGAAATGTTAAGATAATTCTCATCGAGAAATTATCCCCAGTCCTTCCCCTAGAGGACCCACCTACCACTCATCCATCTCGTCACAACCTGACATTTGTCAGGCACCTTTTGGAATATGCCAGCTCTGTGTGGGACCCCCATACACAGAGGAATGTGGACAGAATAGAAGCAATACAGAGAAGGGCGGCTCGCTTCGTATTGAACCGCTACCACAACACCTCAACTGTAAATAGCATGCTTTCTCGACTGGAATGGCCCTCCCTTCAGCGACGCCGGCAGATGGCACGTCTGACAATGCTGTATAAGATTCAAAATAACATGGTCGCAGTCAGCCACAGCAAACTACATCCAGCTCCGGTCCGCCAAAGAAGAGGACTTGACAAACAGTACTCTGCCATCCAGTGCCGCACACAGTATTGGCAGAACTCATTCTTTGCTAGAACAATTAGAGACTGGAATGAGTTGTCAGCAGAGGCTGTGACCGCCCCCACTCTTGACACCTTCCAGTCAAGGGTGCAACAGCTGCTCTGATTCTCTCTCTCTTTTTTTTTCTTTTTTTTTTTTCCTCCTTCTTCGCCGGGCGAGCCCCAACCTGAAAAGTGTCAAAACAATCAAATTGTTGATTGTGGACACTCAAAGGAAGAAGAAGAAGAACATATTTGTTTCTAGTTTCCACCCAGCTCTTCGCCTCACCTATGAGATTTCAGACACTTCTGTTTTTGTTTTGGGATATACAGCTGTACATCTCAACTGACTCACAACACATGACAACTTCTGTTTTCTATATTGTCACGGATTTGTAGTTCTCTCCTCTGAGTAACCTTATGTGCACGAGTTTCGACTCGCTCCCTCCCCAACGTTTTCGCAACCTTACTCAGCTGTCCGTGTGTGTTGTGTGTGTGTGGGGGGGGGGGGGGGGGGGGGGAGGGGGATAGATTTTTGGGATAACACTTTAAAAAAAGAAGAAGAATATCATCCAGAGGAAAGAACCAATAAAGATGGGGAGTGCCCGAATGCCAGTGCTTCCCATCACAGCACACATGCCATATGTACTAGAACCTGTTTCGTCATCTTTCATGTTACGCCGACATGAACTGAATGTCTATTCTGTGATGACTCTACATCATAATTATTATCATTACCATCATCTTTATCACCATCATTATGTCTGTCATATTTCTGCCACAAATTCCCGAGTTTTCCACACCCTTTAACAAAGGGACATTATTCATTAATTGCTTAAACAGTATGGTTCGTCTCTCTGTGGGTCTTCTCCACTACACCTTTTTTTTTTTTTTTTTTTTGTGTGCTGTCCCAGCCTCTGCGCCACCTCAGAGGCAGTGCACCCACGCCGCTCATTCCGACACCCCGTCCACAGCCACAGCCCGGTCAGCCCCGCCGCAGCCCCGGCACCGGCAATCCACAGGGAGCAGTCAATGTCATGTCGTCAAGAGGCAACCCACCGGAGGAGACACTGCACTGCTGCCGAGTCACTTCGGTGGTGTTCAGTGGCGCCTGTTCTGATCTAACATACGCAGGACACCACCTACTAAGCCCCCTACTGACGACAATAATTGCTTAGTCGCGGAGCCGGCGTGAGTGAGCTCTCCCCCCGGAGGGCGCCACCACGTCCGTCCAACGACAGCCCCCATGGGCTCGCCGATACCGGTGACCCCGATGGAACCAAATCAAGGCCACAGACGTGGAGAGGACATCGAAATTGAGGTCACCATGAGAGCAGGGCATGAAGGGCCACAGAATTTGAGACATTTTTTTTTTATGCTGATCGATGAGAATGAGGATGATTAAGATGATGCTACGGATTTCCATTTTGGTCTGAGACTACATAACAGGGCTGTACTCTACGCTTCCTTTCATAATATATCCCGGCGTCAACCAGGCCCGAGAGATACAGGCACCTGCAGTGTTGGTGAGGAAATTTGAGCAACACTCTCAGAAACG
>JAMYXO010000073.1:55000-95640 GCA_033310375.1 Conus canariensis
GTGGAGTTATCAGGTATTATGTAACCTTTTACCTGGCATGTAACTCCTTGGTTTACTGCAGCATTTGTCAAGAATTCTTCTCTCTTACTTCAATTTTGAAACCTTAATGCGCATAATCTGGGTTGAACCCAGTCACTTTGTCCTTCCCAAGCGAACTGTTTCCGCGAGTCATGGTCCTGTTTTTAATATGTGTCGTTGGGCATCAATCCATGACACCACTTGTATAAAAGACAGTGGTGTGTGTGTTTGTTTCTTGGTTTCGTGTTATCTTGCGCGTTCTTCGAGTGGTTCTTGCTGCGGTGCTTGCTGACGTCGGCTGTCAGATCTTGCTGACACTTCCCTGCAGACATAAAAAGAGAATGAAAACATCCTTGTTGGTCCGTCTCCAGATTTGTTGCCTGCTGAACTGATCGCTGGCTGCATGCTTCGCTCTACTTCTAGTAACCACAATACCCAACGATTTTAGTCTGCATAGAATCTGTGCGAAGTGGACGCACGAAGATAATTGAGCATCCTGCCATATAAGATTGTATCGAAATGCCGTGTTTTCAGCCGGCTCTTGCCCATCGCCCTATGTCCTCTTTCCCCACAGATTGGTGGTCAGAAGTGATTGTGGGATTCATAAAGGAGGTAACTAATATGACAGCAACCAGACTCATAAGCCCTCGGCCAACCAGCTTCTTCAGATAGATTATACTTCAGGGAAAAGATGACCAGTGCGAACCCAAATCATCTAATCACGGAGCTCTACCAGTCCAGCAACACAGCTACCCCTCAACTCTACAACGGTGTAAAGTTTCAGGATGCGACGGGATCTTCGCCAAGGCACCTTAGCCTCAACTTCACCGCATCCCAACCGCCTCACGGCAATGCTGCTTCTATACCTCACTTGACGGACGAGCCAAGCAAGAATCCTGACACGGACGCAGAGAATGCACTCAGCGGAGAAAAATAATCAAGATCTGATCATAATGGTACAAAAAATCCTCAGCACTACCGACTTCTTCAGCACAGCTGGGTAGGCATCTATACGAATACGTTCTACACTCACACCTATGGGTCCAAGATCACATAATCCTGAACGCACATCTCGAGCCCAACATTACTTCGGAAGCCCTTTCCGTCAATGGTTCTGCACCCGGCATCCTTGAAAGGACATGAACGTTTACAGAACACCCCAGCTACCTCATAAAGAACAAAGCACACAATGATGGATGCGGAAGATCTCCATCCGCCCGAGAATGCCACGATCAGACTTCACTGGGGCCCCACAGCCATGGCTGTGTGAAGATACGCGCTGACTCGGAAGATCGGAAGCCCTCAGCCACACCTGCACGCACATAACACAAGCACGCATGCCCCTAAATCGGCACAGCCACGATTCCCCTCCCCAATTCATCGCCATCAGCCCGTCCTTCACCCACCCAGCCTTTTCTCATCCTACACGGACATGCTAGTGGTGCCAGCGCAAGGGACACTCCAACAAACTGCCGACAAACAGCAGTAAATCTCCAAAGGCAGCAAAGACAAAATCACAGGCTACTGGGTGCAGGAAATCGAGTAACCCCCCGTTAAGGAAAACCCAGCTGCGGGGGGGGGGAGGGGAGAAAGAAGAACAGTCACCACAATAAAATGTCAATTCGCAGCAAAAGGCTCGCAACAAAAGAAGATACGAAACCACCGCGCTTCCCGAAGATTCCGTCACTGAAACAAATTAACGCAGACTACACGGGCAGCGAATTACGACTGTCACAGTACGGTGGCTGGCAAGAAACCTCAAAATCTTCGACACGAATAGTGGCCTCGTCAAAATACAGCATGAAGGCAGAGTGCCGCTACTGCGCCATCCTACTTTCACATACGAGTCGTCAATACCCGCTGCTCAAATACCCCTCTTCATAGTCAAAACGCTACAAACCATTATGAGGGAGAAGAATAACGATCCCTGTTACTCGCTGAGATTTAAACGTTTGGAACCCTGCCTTGAACAAGCTTCATCCTTCCCCTCCAACACTTCAACTCTTAGCGGCATGAAATCTAAAGAGAAAAGATCCCTACCAAGGCACGCTCGTACGATCTCCTCAACACATCCCGCGTCTTCTATTGCGACATTCAAATCTCAAGCCACTAAAAAAAACGAAGATTACTACATATCCCTATGCTCATTCACCATCTAACGCAACCGACTTCCCCAAGGCCTCTACCTCCCCACTTGCGCATCAACACTGCCATCCACCTACGCCCAGGATGGCAAACCTGACACACGTGACAAACTCCTGCTCCAGAACTCCCATACTTCTTAGATCTTCCACCACCATGAAAAGCCTGTGATCCAGCTCAACGTCACAAACTCATCGTATCAAATCACTGCGAAAAGAAGAAAGAAGAAAGACAGAGCTAGCACTAAAACAAAATGTCCAACATCTTCCTCCAACCTTCGATGCACTGACAGACAAAAAAGAACTTCTAACCTCCTTAAAATACTCCGACGCCTTCATGAATACTCATAGCAACAGCTAAACCTATGCATTCACATCGGCTGTAGTCTACAGATAAAAACCATGGGCTCCACCATATCGAGAATTCCTCCCCATCAAGCGTAGAAGTCAAGACACCGGAAAAACAACTGTTAGGGCAATCATCACTAGAGTTACACCCCGACGACCGCTCCGATTGGCATCGGTCCAAAAAAGACCTCCATCCGACTTTGTGTCGACGACCACAATTTGAACTCCATTTCATCAGAGAGCCTTCCCTCGCCAAATCCATGTGCCTTGTCGACCTCTGCGCACAGTACTTTCCTCCCTTGACCTTGGCTCCGCTTACACCAATACCATCACCCTACTTCAACAAAGACCATTCACACTCCAGTGGGCCTCTTGAAATAGACCAGAATTGCCAATGGCCTCTCACGGCACCACCACGTTCCAGCGACGATCATCCTTCATTCCATTTCTGTTGTCAGTTCCTCTGGTTACATCGACGACCTCCTGATCTAACTCAAGACCTCTGAAAACAGCGGAACACTTGGAACCCTGTCCGAAGATCAAAGAAACGGGACTCAATTGAGGCAGACTAATGTCAATTCCTGCGACGCCTAGGATCTACCTGGCCACACCATCCTGCTGAAGGGGTAGCCTCAATCCCAAGGTTAGGGTGTGTCAAGAATGACAGTCCCCACTAATACCTCTGGAGCCGGGCAGGTTCCTGGTTTCGCCACGACTAATGCAGTTTCATCAGAAATGTTTGCCAAGATACCGGTCCCCTCCACATTGGTCTCCACGAACATAAGCTAGAAAAAAACGCCGACATCACCACACCGGCCCAACACCTAGAACTTTCAGAGACCTAAGACCGCCATAATTCAGCACCGTCCTGCTAACGCATATTTCACCAAGCCTTTCAGCCTAGAGTGACGCCAGCCTCGACGACTGCGCCATCCTCTCTCAAGAGCAAAAAAAAAAATGGGCCAAAATACGCCAGTCCTGGCCTATGCGACAAAGCTACTCCATCAAAAAGATATCAGCCAACGACTCTACATAACTAGATTTCCTCCCATATGGCTTCACCAAAAATTTCAAGACAACTACTGCTCCAAGTTCTCTTCATACAACCGACAACAATCCCCTTCCCCTTCAAGTCGCTTCCCTGGCGCCCTAACTACGCAGCCTCAGTTACACAGTGCGCTTCGAAATCAAGTACCGCCCTGCATAGACAAATCCTTCAGATGCCCTTTCCAGCTAACCCCCACCACGGAAGATAACCCGCGCTACTCCTGTCCCACCCCTATTGCGCCATCCAATACGACTGCTGAGGCATCCCTTATACCGAACAACACCCCCTGATGCTGAAAAGACCTCTAAGTACAACAGAGCATGCGACGAATCCAGTAATCGCCCCATCCTGGCAGTATGCCAAGAACACCCCACAGAGAAACAGAGATTCTTCAAACCCTTTGCCACACGCTCACGACTCTCTGCAGACGGATTCCTCTTACAAAAATCGAAGATCTCAACATGGCCCCTGCCAAACTAGTCTGCCCTACTCGATAACGATAAATCCTGAATCTCCTCACGACACATCGCCACCAGAATCAACCGCAAATCATAGCGCCTGCCACACAGCGTACTGCGCGGCAAGCACGGGACGGGATGCACTGCTCCAACTCAAGATGCACCCTGGGCTACAGCCCAATCTTTCAGTCACGTCTGACACCTTCCACACGCGACCAGTAAATCTTTGGCCATAAGTTCAACCAAGTTAGAACCCACGACGCAGAGAAATCGTCCTGATAAGACAACGTCTTCTCCAAGTTTCACACAGCGTACCCTCCACCACCAAGAT
Source organism: Conus canariensis (assembly GCA_033310375.1). NCBI lineage: Eukaryota > Metazoa > Mollusca > Gastropoda > Neogastropoda > Conidae > Conus > Conus canariensis. Next base: position 59,345 of record JAMYXO010000073.1, read on the forward strand.
GCATCCAAACTCTTATCAAAAATGTTCCTGATGACGTTCCTGAAATATCCACAGCGACCTAGGGGCGAAACGTCGATCCAACGCTATCGCCGAGTCTGTACACGTTGGTCAACAGTAAGAAACCACAACACCCCCCTAGCCATCCCCAGGGCATCGCAATGCGAAGGTCATACTGCTCATGTTCAAGCTCCTTCTTCCCTCACCCTTGAAGTAAAAGAAGTGGCCCTTCCACCTCCGAAACGGTCCCAGCCTACAATGAACACTCCTCTCGGACCAGCGTTTCGGCACCACATTCCTACTACTCAGAACACCCAAGACTCCCTGTCTATGACATCTTGGCAACGACTACCAGCCATCTGCTCGACACTGGTCAATCTTCACAAGGCGCGCCTGAAACTGCCGACAGCAAGCTCGCAACATCCCAGAAATTCCCCCTGCCAGGAGAGACGAAGCAGACGAAGACGACCCTTCGCAACCGGAGAAGGAAGTTGCAAATACCGGGAACCATCATCTAGTCCATCGCACCCCCTATAACAACGACCCTACAAAGACCTGCTGCCACCACAACCCAAATTCTCGGAAGACGAGTACGAAAACCCAATTCCCATCCTACACTTAAACTCCTCTGACTCGAAAGACCGGCGTATTGATAACATTCCAAAATTCCTGAACAGAAGAAACCAGTTCCCTGACTTAACCGGTACGCGTCCCGAATGATCCAAAACCTGCCAGCAAACAAGAAAAGTTATGCTATATGCCATATTTGGGGGTATGTTTTTGGTGGTGTAATTATCTTGGGGGATGAGTAAGTTGCATTCTCCAGAGAAAGAACGGTTGAGAAAGAAAATTAGAAGTGATAGTATGAAAATTTGCATTTCTCTTCAGAACAAAAAGAGACATTGGAGAAAAAAAAGTAAATCAGCGAAAACAACTTCATAAGCAGTTCAACAACCGAAGCTAATACAATCTGTTACTTGTTGTATATAGGGACTGTGGCGAATATTGTTTGTTTAGTTGTCATTTGACATTTTCCATTTTGTAACAGATATGGAATTTACAAAGATATTGCAATCTCGTGTAGTTTGTGGATACTGATTGCGGAGAAAATAGGATTTCCGTCGCCCGTTCCCGGTTGTTTGCTATTCCTGTTTTATATTATACGCACTAAATCAAATCTTCCCCTAAAGAGCATTGACCTTATTCTCTTGGGGGAACTATGCCTTCTTCCCCGTGATTCAACGTGCCTTATACTTGTAATTAACCTGGTTGAGCTTTGCTGTTCATTATATATAATTTCATGTTCATACCCTTTCCACTAGTCAATCTCCGCCTTATTTAGATAATAATACCTAGTGTGAATCATTCCTTTAGTTTTGTTCTTTCGTACGGGTTGGCCGGGGTAAACTACGCATGCCTAAGGATAAAACGTCAGGTCACGATAAACAAATTTTCCCCTGCTAGATTGTGGATTATGCTTATACCCTAGTAAAAAGTGCTCATGAGCAATTTGTCAGTTTCTCTTGAAAATGATAAAGTAGCTAAGATACTTCTATTCTTTTCAGTCAGAGATACCGTAATATTCGAAGACGGAGGGAAAAAGTGTAATAGGATTATAGTTGTGATGACATTTGTGTGTGGAAGCTGTATCCCTAATACAGTTAGTGATATGGAAGTGGAGTTATATACCCTCCTAGCACCTGCCCTTCGTCGATTCTATACATTGTAAATCAGATAGGCCAATTTGGAATTGAAATTTATGACGGTACGATTCTTGCACCATAGGTTACATGAGAATTCTCTCCTAAGACAAACGAATAATCTACGCACGCCATTCAGTATAGCAATTGTAAATCCAAATGTGAATATGTTGTCCAGGGATATAGGTAAAGAATTAGTTTATATGGAAATCATGCAATACTGTGTACTGTTGTGTGTTAATATTCGTAGCATAATGACATATATAACGATAACATCAACGATAAAGATATTTCTATTTTGTGGGGAATTAAATGGGGATCATTCGATCGTTAATTGCTACGATATGTACTATTTACATTGTTAGTTCAACAACTAATCATCGGAAACTATTATTTTCGGTTATAGGCTATGTTCACATATGTCCCCACAATTAGGGTCTGCATTATTATGCTCTGGCGATTGGTAAACAGTAGAATTTAAAATATTCGGATACTGTTTTTTTTCGTTTTATAGGGGTTTTGATATGGAATGTGTATTCAGGTGTTATTCCATATTTTGTTTATATTATTTTGTGTGAGCGATGCATGTTTGGTATGAGTTTGAGAGTGGCGTTAGATTGTATTCGATTTATGTTTTAGGGTGTTTGGGGATTGGTACTTATCATGTGATTACTCGTAGCTTGGAGTTTGGTTAAAGGGGGTGTGTGTGGTGTTGGAGTGTGTGTGTGTGAGTGTGTGGTGTGTTTCGGGTTGTGTCTTGCGTTGTTCTGGGTGTGCCGGCTGAACGTTTCGCTGAAGGTCTGGGCGACAGTTGCTGGCGGATCCATCCTTCTTCATAAAAGAGAGAAAATTACTTCCATGGGGCCGGCGCCATTGGGTTTGCCATGGCTGAACGACGCGGGCTGCTGCTGTCTTCTCACTGCCTACTTCTATTGATCCACATTCCCAGCTAGGTAGCTGCAGGATTAATCTTGCGAAGTGGCAGCAACAAGATGAGATTGAGCTTCCTGCACATTATAAATTGATAGTAAATCATTTTGTCGTTCGGCTTCTGGCACATCCCGAAGTCCCACTTGGCACATCTAAGCACCCCCCCCCCCGTCCCTTCCCCCCACCTCTTTGTCAGCTACCCAGCCTTTGCACCTGATATAGACACCGATAGTTTAGACACAAACCGACTATGTTCAATACGGGGCAGATGTATTTTTCCCATGGCGCTGTTGCAGATTGAAACACATGCCTCTGGGACAGACATGCCTTCATTCTATGATGGCATCACTGGCTGAATTTGTTTTGCTCTCCTTCCCCACCCCCCTCCTCCAACTCCTTTTGCATCCCCACCCTCTCCCTCCCTCCACCTATAACAACTCATGCTTGCCCCCGCCCCTCCCCCACTCTCTCACCGCAGTTTAGTTCCTGCTGCTTGCTCAATGCAGGCGTTACTGGGTTATGCCTTGGTATAAGTGGGATAGACAAGCCACCCTAGCCCGCTCAAAATCTTTATGCATGCAGACAGCTCTGGTACAGCTGCACAACAGCTGTTTCTCAATATAGCGTTTTGAAGTCACCTTGTGCACCGAAGCGCAAATCAGTGAAAGTAGGTTTCCTATAACAAGGATGAAATGAGAGCAAAAAGTGTTTTCGTCACGGTGCCTGGTCCTTTTTGTCATCTAACAGGTTCATGCACGTGACTCTTAGCACCTACATACACCGCGATCGAGTTATAGATTTTAAATCCGACCTGTGAGCTTTTCGCTTAATCTCACTACAATTGGCACAGTGCCCTACCAATATGGGTTGCTTGCTTGTTGATCTCTCTAAGTGCGTTCATTAGCAACTGTTGTGGGTTTGGGGTGGGCAATCAAGGTCATAGGTGTTCAACAGCGTGAATGATCAAATCCTAACTTTCAGCCGTTGCTGTTTACGAGGTGCTTTGCGGCGGTGGTAAACATAATAAGTAATTCACTAACGTTAACAGTGTGTGACTCATAAACAAAAGCTTACTTCGCTATCGTGGCCTGACAAAAGTAAATAAATAAGTTGACCGGAAGTTCGGTGGATCTTTCCCTACTGCAACCTTCGATGTGACTCACACGACATGGCTGTCACACATTTGGGTGTAAGCCCTAAACGCTATAGATGAGCTCACAGTACACGCATACTGCTGCCATACGACAACAAGAACAACTTGGCCTTGAAACTTTTGATGTGTGAATGTAATAACTGATTCAGATATAATGCGCATGTATAACACCTCTCAGAACATCAATCCATCATGAAATCATACCACACTGCAGCAGATCACCTACAAGACATGAATGCCTGCCTTTGATATCAGCCTATTGTTTGTTTACTTGATTGTTGCACGATCGATATGACCTCCCACCCGCTTATCCTTTTCGTTCTTGCTGGTTTGGTTTTGGGGACGAGGGCGAGATTCTGTCCTCTGAAATGCCCGACCCTTACACACCTAGGATCACCCAAGATCTAAAAGTCTGGTAATTCCACTATCCTTGTTGATAATCCTTACACTGATTCTAGGTCAACACATGCATTCCACGGCCTAAAAATCATTTCAGCATATCATGAATTCTGATGTCCAATCAACTAAGATGTGGCAGCTTGATTCGGCGACTTACAATGGGATGAACAGAAAGGGACTTTAGTCCCTCCAGCGACTCAGCCTGATATAACTGATCATATCTTCGCTGCTCTCTCTCTCTCTCTCTCGCTCTCTCGCTCTCTCCTCCTCTACTTTGAAATAGAGAGTAAGAGATGTGTTGTGTGTTGTTTGGTGTGTTGTGGTTGTGTGTTTGTGGGTGGTGTATTAGAAAAACAGAGAACAGAACAGAAGAGGCAGACAGTACAGACAAAGACAGAGAGATGCGAGTAGTCATTTTAAATAAAAAAATAAAAACTCATTGGCTTCGCTCCACAGCGACGGAATGAACTAAGTGCCAGCTCACGTTAGATAAATGACCTAGCGCCTGGTCAATTTACCCTACATCGACGTTGTCATGACACTGTCTGCGACAGATTCAAAATGCTCCACCTAATGTGTCAACGATTCCACACCTTCTACCATCGGAGATCTGGTATGCCGCATCAAGAAGCTGTGGCAACGGTCACTCGTGATCCTTGGGGTCGACGTGCCATTGTACGATAGGAAAAGTCATGTTCTTACGTGTTGGTGTGGTTCAGTACAAGGAACTAAACCCCATGTGGTTCTAGGAATTTTTTGTCTTTCGGGCCACAAATGGATGTGATTGCCTTTGGGAACTATCGCCAGTGAAATTTTCACTGCATGAGATAATCTGACAGTGAATCCCTCTAATGGGTCGTTTTCGTGCCTTCACCTTATCACTACAGATAGTTCCATTGTATTTTCCCAGTAGACAGTCACATGGACATCCAAGACCTGACAAGTTGGTAGCCCTACTCTTTTACATATTATTCCTACTGCTTTTGCGAAAGTTCTCGGTCTCACAGACATCTTGTTTATTTCGGCAGGGCATGTGGGTAAATGTTGTGGGCTTACAGACTATATCTCGTTTGTCAAACGTCAGTTATCAGATTTTATACGCTTTATAGGGAAAAAAAATTTCAGGAACAAGCAAACCAAGACAGTGTTGTTTTCGCAAGCCCATTATAAATTGCGGGCCACTCTTCTGGCACTTCCCTCTGAGGCTTCATCTTGCTATCACCAGTGAACCCCCATAATCGGTCTCGGCCCCAACATCCTCAATCCAACCTATTCCTGATCGCCCACAGCTCTCTGTTCTTGTCCCACTACTCTCATCTATGATTTCTCGGACTCTGTCTTCTGCTTCGGTTGCTGCCCTTGCCACCTCCATAAAGACACCAACCTCGCTCAACATATTCAACCTTTCCGTGACATCCCTGTCGGTGCCCTTCACATTGGTGTAGACAACTTTGTCCACGAATATATATCTCACAATGAATTTTTGCAGCTGGCCGGTCTCTTCCGCCTTGGAGTCTTCGATATTGATATAACAATACTGCCTTCCTGTGATGTTGTATGATGGTTCATACTCATTCTGTTTTGCTGAAAACCTCTACAGACAAATACGCATGCTCATTGGCACCAATAATGGACCGTCTTGGGCGTCCTTTTTTGTTGGTTACGTGGAGGAAAAGAATCACTCCAAGAATATTCCGGACTTCTTCTGACGATTAATTGATAACTGTTTAGTGCCATAGCCATTCAAAAATGCGGACATCTCAGGTCCCGACTTGAAACAGACTGTAAGATTGTTGGTCCACTGAAACTCATGGGGAATAATGATCTCCGATCTCTGTTCTAACTACAGCCCCATTGTACTGACAGGGAGTCACTATTTTCATGGCGGAATCGACGTTGAGCAGGTCACGATGATCCCCAGTGCATCAATTCCGTATTGGTGGGGACTTAAACATTCCATGCTGGGGACTGTCCTGCAATGAAGCTGAACCTCAGTCTCCCTGTCCAAATCGCCATCATAACAGCCAGCTTCAGCCTTGTCCAGGGGCCGCGACAGATGGGGGATGGATCCAATAAATAGGTGATAATCCTGACCTTATCTCACCTTCTGTCCTCAATGGTTCCCAGAGGTGGGATAGGTTTTGTCAGGCCTCTCTGATCAAGCAATAGTGTATGCTGAGTTCTTCATTTCCCCACTGAAGAAAAAGCACAGTAAAAGAACCTTCTTACTCGACAAGAAGGCTGATCAGAATGGGCTAAGGGAGTGATGATGAACCTGGGCTGCTGTTGGTTGTAGTATGGAAGGACAAATGATAACACAGAGAATATCTGGAGTCTAGTTAAAACTTCACTCCACAAGCCATCCACACTTCATTCCAACCAAACTATCAGGAACCAGGTTATTCTACCAGATTTCCCTGAAATTAAAGCACCTCATCAATAAGAGAAATGAGCCTACAAAAAATGGAGAAACAGGTACCGAAAATCTGAGGGTGAAGCACAGAACGCAGAAAAACCAGCGGAATTACGAGGGCATTACTGGGAATACCTCACACAACACCCGGAATGGAGAAGACTCCGACTAGCGCAAGTATCAACCGCGTCTGGACATATCAGCAACTCCTAGGTCCAACCTATGCTGTGTGCTTCTCTCAAAATAACGGTCCATGTGTTTCTGTAACCTTAAAAAAAGCAAGCCCGTCAATCAACAATTTCAGTCATGTTCATGAGGCTGAAATGTCGCCACAATGAGTTTTTGGAGAAGTGCAGTTTGGCAGACAAGCTTTTACTCACTCTTTACACTGTTGTGTCACTGAGGAAGGAGTCAAACGAGTTTGAAAGAACTAACCCTCATAAAGCCAGGTGGTCCCTATGGTGTCACTCAAGATCTTAACAGAACTCGCGGAGGAAATAGTCCCATACTCACTCCCACTTTCATCATCCGCACTACACGGTCAAGATTCCTTCTGATGGAGGGATGCGCTCGTCGTACAATCTACAAGAAGGGGAGCACTAAGACCCAGCAATATTACAGGCCGTCGCCTTGACCTGCTGCTCTGCAAATTGCTGAGCACACCTCGGTGACTCTGTATGAGGCTCTAAGAAACGACAGCCTCTATGCCCGCTGCAACGTTCAGGAGACAGCGATCCTGCGTGTCCCACGCCCTTGGAATGCATTGTAATTGTAGACAGCAAGGATCGTGGTACGACAGACGACATCCATTCATGGATTGCACTAAAGCAATTGACAAGGTAAATGCCACCGTACTCCTCTTACACATCTTCACCACTTATGGCAGCAGGAGTAGGTCGAACCGCTGATCAAGGATTTCTGGTCAAACCAACCTCAAGCAGTTGTAGTGAGGGAGCTCAAATCAGAATATGTCAGGGTGAGTCAATGTACCACAAGGATCAGTCTTTGGACCTGCTTGTTCCTTGTATACATCAATGATCTCCCGAAGCCTGACTTCACCGAATAGGCTTTCCTTGATGACACTGCAGCGTAATAAGTAGTCACATCCCAAGCGAGACCTAAGACCAACTACAAGAGATCCATCGCCTTGGAGAATGGTAGGAAAGCGGGGACATGGTCTTTCATCCTGGGAAGTGTACTGTTCCTTCCTTACCAGATGGCAGCGACCCCTCACTACAAGTAAAGCTCATGGACACACACTTGACACTGGGGTGCATCTTAAGTATCTTGGCGCACCATTGAGAAGAACATCAGCTGGGATTCTCACATTGATGTAATCACTTTGAGAGCAAGCAGATGTTGGGCTGGCCGGGGGAGAATCTGGAAAGCTGCACCCACAGAGCTGTGAGAGTGCGTTCCGGGTTCGTAACGATGGACAATCCAAGCCGATTGGTCCCACTAAACCCATACCAAAAAAAATAATTTCAAATCTATGCCCCACTCTCAACCCCCCCCCCCCCCCCCCCCCACCTCCCCTTCCTCTCGTACTTAGACGTCGACCGCCCAGCTGACAACGATCTAGGCAAAAAAAAATCTTGTCCATCTTTATAACGCGGGACACCATTCGTCTTGCCTGCCTAACCTACCATACCCCCCCCCCCCCTCCCCTCACAACAACCACCACCACAAAAAATACCCATAACCCCCCCCCCCTTTCAACCCCCCCCCCCCCCCCCGCCTCTCAACTCTCCTTCCCAACTCTGAGTAGCGTAAGACCCTGAAAAGATCAATCGCAGTGGGTGCAAATGGACTTCTCACCCCCTCCCCCCCCCCCCCCCCCCTCAGTATCCCCTGCTAACCAAAAAGCGGCGACGCCGGCTGCCGGTCCCGCGCCCCCTCAACTCGCACCAATCAATCCCCCTAAATCCTGAGCCTGGTGCGGATATCTATGGACTCAAAGGCTATCAGGGCAATCCTCCCTCGTCTCTTTCGCTTTCAGCCCATCCTCCCACACCCCCCCCCAACCCCCCCCACCAATCTACAGTCCATGTACTTCGTGACATCGGGTATAATTGATGTCTCTGAGGTGCAGATATAGTGTATGTGGCGTGTGATCGCAAGTTATTAATAAGGACGGGTTTCATTGGACGTCCGATTAGGTTCATTCGGTTGCAAAGGCGACGGCTGAGTAGAAGAATCAATCCACCCTCTCACTCCATGATGGTGTGTATTGCCAAGTTGTCAAAAATTCGATTTGGCATTACGGAGATTCCATTTAATAGGGCGCATCAAGGGGCTCATACGGATAGGTACAAACTAGTATGACGTTGTCCACAGACAGGTGTTTTATTTGTGGGATTACGATGGTTGGCGGGGGGTTATAACCGCAGGTGTTAAGACGGGGGTTAGACATGAATTCAACTGGGGCTTGTCCCTGATTAATGTGTTGGTGAACTCGGTGCTACTTACGGGGCCTATCGTTGGGTAGGGTGTGGGAGGGATGACTTTGGGGTTTACATTGGTTAGCGTACTTGGACGGTGACAATCTGATACTTATAGTAGAATGATTGACTGGTTGAGGGGGGCGTGAACTACTTTGGGATTAGGCGCTCTCCAAGGGTTATGTTTCGGTGTTATCATTCTGACCTCGTTCTTTGTGTTCATCACCGGTAGGGTGGCACCATGGTCATTTAGGTCGTTTATAAGAAATTATTCTTGATTTTTTTGAGCAGGAAAACAGTATGCCTGTGCTAGGTTAGTACTGCTACTCTGTATTTTAGTAATACTTGTTGATTGTTGTATGATTTGTTGTGGTTTGATCGGGGAAGTCGTACACCACGTGTGTACTTACGTAGTACCAATCATTATGATTTATTCATAAAAACAGGGGAAGATGGTTGAACTGAAACTGTATAACTTGTGTATTTCTGTCGCCGATCCCTTTTGTAAGCTAACTTAGCCTTTAAACATTAATGAGGATTAATAGTTACAGCAGAATCTCTACCTTAGAGATTAATTTGCGGGCTGGAGTCCTCTATCCATGCTGAAAGTAAACATAGGTAAATGGTTGTGGTACCTACAAACCACATCAGATTCCTACCTACAGACCAAGTTCTTCTATTTATCGCAGACGGGGATCCTTACCACTACACTTTGCGCCGACCAGAAGCTGGGACATCGCCCAAAACGGGCAACACCAGTCAACAAATCTACACATGGGCAGTCACCAACCACAGAGATATCATCTACCCTCGGATCCGAAAGCAAAGCTAAGTTAGCTAATCACCTGGACTCAAACCCATCAACCCTTGCCGCACCTGTATGATGAAAATGAGAACCTGTCTATAGTAGCCAACTTTGGCTACTTCACGGGGGGTTCCATTGGGCAAGCGAAGTGATTGTTTAATAACCATAAACTTTCTGGGGGAACTTAGAAAGAACCCCTGGATGCCAACTTTAGCTTGCTGAACTGAGTGCAATGGAGAAAAAGTAGATGAGGAGGCCCCTCATTTGTGTAGTCCACTGAGAACTAAACCCTAAGCCGATGGAAGGGGACCCGCCAATAAGTACCTTTTTGTATCAATAATAGTTGATGTTTTGAAAGTCACTTAACTGTGTGTCAGTTCTCTGTGTTCTTCAAAAGTGGAATGTTTTGGACTTCATCTCTCATTCTTCGAGCGTGGCGATAAGGACGTGTAAGAGTACAGTCCTAAGAAATTATCTCAAGCCTCTGTTTAAGTATTTACCAAGTCCCCCGGAACAATTTAAAAATTTTCTTTGATGACTATACCGGAAAGTTGCTCTTCCACCTCTATAAGAGAAGAGTGAGATGAAATGTTAAGAGAATTCTCTATGAGTATATATCGCCCCAGTCCTTCCCCTTAGAGGATCACACCTACCAATCCATCCATCACGTCACAACCTGACATTTGTCAGCACCTTTTGAATATGCCAGCTCTGTGTGGGACCCCCATACACATAGGAATGTGGACAGAATATAACAATACAAGAAGGGCTGCTCGCGTCGTAATGGAACCGCTACCAACAACACAACACCTCAACTGTAAATAGCAGTGCAGTTCTCGACTGGATAAGGCCCTCCCTCAGCGACGCCTGCAGAGGGCAACGTCTGACTATGGCTGTAATAAGATTCAAAATAACATGTCCAGTTCATGGCCACAGCAAACTTCATCCAGCTCCGGTCTGCCAAAGAAGAAGGACTATGACAAACATTCTCTGCCATCCGTGCCGGCAACACAGTATTGGCAGAACTCATACTTTGCTAGAACTTTTGATACTAGTATGATTTCCACAGAGGCTATGACCGCCCCCACTCTTGACACCTTCCAGTCAAGGTGCAACAGCTGGTCCATTCTCTCTCTTTTGTTTTTTTTGCTTGTTTTTTCCTCCTCTTCGCCGGGCTAGCCCCAACCTGAAAAGTGTCAAAAAATCAAAATGTTGATTGTGGGACACTCAAAGGAAGAAGTAGAAGAACTTATTTGGGTTTCTAGTTTCCACCAGCTCGTCGCCTCACCTTTGAATGGCAGACTCGGCTTTTTTTGGGGGTTTTGGGGGGGGGATATACAGGCTGTACATTCTCAACTGACTCACAACACATGACAACTTCTGTTTTCTATAATTGTCACGGATTTTTTAGGTCTCGTCCTCTGGAACATTAGTGCACATTTTCGACTCGACATACCCTCCCGCAACGTTTTTCCGCAACCTACTCACTTGTCCCGTGTGTTTGTGTGTGTGGGGGTGGGGGTAGGGGGGGGGGATAATGTTTGGGATAACACGTTAAAAAAAAAAAAAAGGAATATCAGCCTAGAGGAAAGAACCACTTAAAGGGGAGTGCCCGATGCCAGTGCGTTCCATCACAGCTTCTCATGCCATATTGGACTAGAACCTGTTTTTCGTCATCTTGTCATGTTACGCGACATGAACTGATGTCTTTTCTGTGATGACTCTACAGTCATAAGTATTATCAATAACCAGCATCTTTATCACCATCTTATTCCGGTCATATTCTGCCATCAAATTCCCGAGTTTTCCACACCCCTTTAACAAAGACATTTATTCATTAATTGCTAAAACAGTATGGTTCGTCCATCGCTGGTGGGTCTTCTCCCAAAACTTTTACACTTTTTTTTTTTTTTTTTTTTGTTGCTGTCCCACCCTGCGTGCCACTCAGAGGCATGCACCCACCGGCCGACCATTCCGACTACCCCTGTTCCACAGCCACAGCCCGTGTCACCACCCCGCAGCCCCGGCACCCGGCAAAGCCACAGGCATCCAATGTCCACTCGTCCAAGAGCAACCCACCGAGGAACACTGCACTGCTGCCAGTCACTTCGGTTTGTTCAGTGGGCGCCTGTTCTTTTTAAAATCTAACTTACCGCATGGACATTCCACCTACTATCCCCCTAACTGACGACAATAATTGCTTCTGTCGCGGATGTGCTCTCCCCCCGGAGGGCGCCAACCGACGTCCCGTCCAACGACACCCCATGGGCTCCCGCCGATACCGGTGACCCCGATGGAACATACCAAGCAATAGACGTGGAGAGGACAATCGAAATTGAAGGTCACCAGGAGAGCAGGGCATGAAGGCTACAGAATTGTGGAGAACTGTTTTTTTTTGTAGCTGGTCGATGAGAATGAGGATGATTAAGATGATGCACGTATTTCCATTTTGGGTCTGAACTACATAACAGTAGGGCTGTAACTCCTACGCTTCCTTTCATAATATAATCCCGGCTCAACCAGCCCGATAGATTACAGGCACTCATTTTTTGTCATGAAATTTGGACAATCACTCTCAGAAAACGCATCCATAAGTGATGAAACGCGAAATGTGTGTCCCCGTCTTCCCATCTGAGATCCGCAGCAACCAACTCTGTGTAGGTGCCGCCGTAGGCAGAAAAAACCACATGCCTTCTAGATGATTTCGAACCCACGACCTCCCGCCGGATTCCGCTACGCTGACCACTTCGACCACTGCGGCTGGTTTCTCCACTACAAACTTTAGTTCCCCTGTGTTGCATGGGTTCAGGAACAACTATTTTGTTTATCATTTAACTGTCCATATAATCCGAACATTCTGGTGTGTGTGTGTGTGTGTGTGTGTGTGTGGTGTGTGGGTGTGTGTGTGACTGTGGCGCGCGTGATTGTGTGCGTGTGCCGTAAGGTGTGTGTGTGTAGGTGTGTGGGTGTGGTGTGTGGTGTGTGTGTGGGGAGAGAGAAGTGAGAGAGAGAGATAGGAGAGAGATAGAGAAGATCTAATGCATTTCCATTTTGTTTTCTGTGTTTAACTTTGTTTCTCAATTAAACATACAAATTATAAGCGAAATACGGAAAGTAATCATTACTAAAAATAATCTTTCCTTTTTCTGGCTTCTTTTATCTTCATTTCGAGTCCCTTATTTTCATGATAAGAGGTCAAAAAGGGAACATCCCCCAGATTTGCCAAAATTTTTTTTCAAAGCTGAAATGCCTCAAACAATAACAACTATTTTAGAAGAGAACCAATCCATGTTTAAAGGTGTTGCACTTTGAACAAATTATGGCAAGTCATCTGCAATTGGTAATCCGGTATTTTATCAATTAATACAAATCCGAATTTTCCCAACAATATATGTTTATTACTGACATACATCTTAATATGTTGTGATATTTGTTCCCATATGCAAATCCTTGCTGAATAATCTTTTAAATGTAAACTGTTAGCTTCCCCCATCCATGTTATCACCATTGAAACTTCTTCCTGTTTTTTTCTCATTGGAATGTATCTTATGAGATACGTTTGGCAAATGATGTGAAGACAGATATCATTTCCTTTAGTCCGATCTGCAGTATAAGAATCAATCCACGGAAAGAGAGAAATTCAGTTCAATTCGAATGGCACTGTTATTAATCCACATGGAAAATCATTTCGTCACTTCTCAGGCGCATTATACAAGCATTATATAGAGAAACAATCCATATACTTACAACAACAATAGATGTGAAACAAGTCCAAAATCCCAAACTATATTGCCTATACACAAATTTATATCAAAAATATCACCTTTACACATAACACGACACGCACCGAAACAACCACACAAACACAGCACAGTTACACACACACACCACAGACATCACACACACCACACACACACACACATGCCATCACCCATGCGCGGGCAAGCTCAAATGTTTAATACCATGATCACCAAAGTGAAGCAGTATCACACTTAAAGTTAACACTTTGATCAAATAAAATTTGCTATCCATGGATCGTTCTTTTTTTTTTTTCGTCTCGTACTTCAGAATCCCACTTTTGGGGGCTTTGCACCGGCACCGAGCACACCATCACACAACCCTCCCCACCCCTCCCCTACCACCCCACCCCCCGCCGCCTGGTCTGACTGTCCTGCCACAGTCTCAGCAAACACTTTCTGCATTGCTTGGCGAGTCACGTTTCAATTGGGTTACCTGGGGCTTGCTCTGATCCAACAGCACAGGAGCACCACCTGGCAAGGGCCTGCAGCTGATGACAATAAATGTTAGTCGCAGAAGACAGCATGAGGGAGCTTTTCCCAACCGAGGTGTACGACCAATGTCTGTCTAAAAAGACATCCCCACTAATTGCCAACAATGTGGTTTACAGGTGACCACGACAGAACCAAACAAAGGTATGGACAAAATGGAGAGACAATTCAAAAACTTAATGGGTCCATGACAGCAAAGCATGAATGGCCACACATTGGGAGACTTTTTTTTTTTTTGGTTGTTTTAATGCCGGATCGATTGAGGATTTGGAATCGATGAAGACGATGACGGATTTTCCATTCCATTCTGACAGACACTGCAAGACAGGGTTTGTTAATCTACCTTACTTTCATAACATGACTTGGGTGTCAAACCAGGTCACATCGGAGGGCCCATTTTGTTTATTTATAATCACACTGCTGGTGGTCCAGGAAATTTAGCCAACTCTCTTCAGACAAGGCATTCGTTAAGGCTTCCTAACTCAACTGTATGTCCCAAGTCTCCTCCAATATGCGCCCATAGACAAACTCAGCTCCTGGGTAGACCTGTTTGGGTATATATTCCCTCATCGAAATGGCTCTCATAGGAAATCAAACCCATGACCTCATTCAGTCCAGAATCCAGGAGGCTTAACCACTTTGGCCACTGCAGCTGGTGCAACACAGTGTCCTGCCTCTATCAGTTGACTAAAAAGTTGGACTGAATACTAAAAAAAAAAAAATATAATCATTAACCATGTTATAAACCAAAATCACATTTATCAATTTATATCATAGCATATCAAAACACCTACAAACTCTGATAATTGCATTGAAATAGAAAGCCTGTAAACCACAGTTAATATAAGTGCACCATTATACATTATTCCAGTTTTTTAACTTTCCAGATAAAGAAACTCTTGCCATCACAGTGGCATTTCACAACACACCATTGTCACATCTATCATTTCATAACAATACCTGACATTTGTGAGTAATCCTTGTATCGTTTTAAACATACCTGACAACACACGTGTGATGTATCATTGTCATCGGTTTTAACATACCGACATGTTGAGTATCTTGTAATCATTTTCCGAATGGCAAAACATTGATTTCTCTATCACGCAAAGTAATCTTGTTATGGAACTCTTTCCGGAAGGCAAAACAGTGAGTTCTCTCATCACAAAGTTGATTGCATGACAATTACCGACCCCAGCCACCTGTACTCCCCATTGCAATTACCATATATTCCGCACACTACTTCACCCCTATTCCCTCGGGAGGCGTCTCTCCATACAGATCCTTTCCCATAGTGTCCCAGTTCTTCAAAAAGTCAGCAGTACACCTTAACTCGACACCGACCCACACTTTACAGCCCAGGTCACATTCATTTACACTTGACACAACACTGGGACAAGGCCAGTAGGAATGTGTCAGCCATAAAGACAACCAACCGTTTTGAACAGGCACGCACGACACACTCCCACACACACACAACACACACACACAACATCAAATGTTACACACACACAATACTCACACTCACACAAACATAATGCACACACACACCTGAGTTCATATTTGCCGTTGCCTGTTGCCCCTTGTTCAATGCTTTCAGCTGGTGCCACAACAACCCTCCTGTAGAACGACAGTGGCTGACAAAGCCAAACATGGAGTAAACTGAGAGACCTCGAACTCATTAGGGCCTTCAGTAAGCGTTACACTCTGGGCATTTTAATTTGATACTTAGAAAAATTCATGTACACAGGATAAACATTTTTTAAAAAACCAAACCCTTCACCTTGACTCTGCAGTGACACGAGGTAACTCTTTAACCACTAAACACTCCCTATCGACTCCCGCGCTTGAATTGGGGGATTTTGCCTCAGGTAACTCTCAAAAACATGTCAAACAGCCTGCCAAACTAAATGTCGCCATCTAGCGGTATCCAGACCTAAGATGTTGATCTTCAACAACCTGAGAGGGCAGCACATTGTCTCTTGTTTCATCTCCCCCTGGTACATCAGGTTGGGGTTTGGGGCCGTTAAAGATTGGCTACTACAAAATGGTGACCATACACTCACGGCGCAGATATCCAACAATACTATACACGGGCCGGTTGATAGGATCTCTCAAATGGTCCAAAGGATCGGCAAAAAGTGGCCACTGTCTGTCTCAGACACAGTAGAATACCTTATACAATTTCAGTGGGCAGACTTCCTTCACAGTGTCCTCTGCAAACATCAGCCCCAATTTGCCTAACTCATTTAAATTTCAACTGTTAATGGATTTCTTCTCCGGCAAGATCAATTAGGGTTGATATTAGTGCATAATCAACATATAGTTTGTGTATTTATGTAGTTGGGTTGATAAACGTCCTCTGCGCTCGCATACACATTCAGAAAACTATTCACTGCGCTTTCATACACCATTCAGATAATCGAGTCACGGCGCGTTCTGACAGCAGTCAGACTAAACTAGTCACGCGCTTTCATACACCATTCAGAAAACTATTCACTGCGTTTCATACACCATTCAAAAACTATTCACTGCGCTGTCCATACAGCAGTCAGAAAACTATTCACTGCGGTTCTTACTACCATTCCAGAAAACATTCACTGCGCTTTCATACACCATTCAAAAACTATTCCACTGCGCTTTCATACACCATTCAGAAAACTATAACCGTGAGATTTACAGTCATTCAAGCATAACAATCATATCCCTGCGACTTAACTTATTGTGGACACACAATGCGGGAAAAGCTCTGTTCAAAATGACTGCTTAAAGATAAGTGGTTGTGCTGTGCGTTAAAACAGATTAGTGGGCTGGCTTTGTTTGTGGGAGAAAGCGTGTTCCAAACAGTTGGGGCAAGCAAAAGCTGAAGGAACACTTACAAAACATTGTTAAATGTTTACTTGGTTCTTGGGTAGAGAGAAAAACAGCATGTTGGAAGAGAACCTTCAAAGAAACCGTAAGACAAAGGGGTATGTAAATTAGTTTTGTACGGATACAAAATTTACCAGGCACCAGTGAAGCACACTCAGCCAATAGTGTATGTGATCTCATTTTCTTTTATATGGTTATTAAACACTCGCTGCACTGAAAACGTGACTGTCATGAACGTTTCCTATAAGCGTTCAGGCCTGTGCAAACTGAGGAGCATCACAGTGAGTGAACCGACAACATTCACAAATGCTTTTCCAACGTCTGGCAGTGACAGAGAAACTTTATCAGAAATAGCCGTTGAATGGAACCCGAGTTTGCAAGGATAGCTCTCACAGTACATATATACTTCACATAAATCTGCCTAAACCAAGAATCGGCCTAGGGGAGGACCATATTCCCTTTTGCGGATGTATATGAGGCAGAACCTGTGCTGGAGTGCTTTAGACGGGGAGTATTGTAGCCGATGGTAACCTGTGTTGGTAATATGGGTGACACAGCTGGGTTGTGTATGTTGTAATAGTTTGTGGGTGTGGTGTGTGGTGTGAGTGGTGGTCAGGTATATGTATGTGGGCCTGTAGGTGTGAGAGCTACAAAAAATGAGTTTGTGTGATTCATATATGGGGCCTGTGGGGTTGGGTGTAGTGGCTTGTGTGGTGTTGGGGGTGCAATGTATACATAGGTGGTGCATATTGTCTGTTAGAGTGGTTATATTCTTTGCCAGGTATGTGTAATTTGTTAAATGGGTTGATGTGTAGTAAGGGGCATGCATAGGTATTAGTGGCATACCTTTTTGTATGAAGTTATGGTGGGATGTGTCACAGGGTGCTGCAATGCTGGATATATGGTTTGTATGGTGTGTAATGCTTGGGTATGTATGCTTGATGTGTGTATATCGTGCCATTCTTGTGTTTATGGTTTGAGTTGTTGCGCATGTTGGGCCTCTATGTGGGTGTGGCGTGGGTTATTGTGATGAGTAAGCTTTCATGCATGTGAGCTTACTTACAGGTACGAGTAATACCCATACTGAGCGGTGCATGGGTAGGCCAGCGAACGCATGCAACAGCTAAGTATCATAGTAACTGTGGAATATTATTCTTAGCGTTACTAAAAAATCTGGGCAAATTGAAAGTTTCATGTTCAGACCACTGGTTGACACAAAAGGGAGAAGTACATTTCTTGACATAAAAAAACGATAAGGCTAATGGAATCTTGGCTTAATCAAAAATCAGAAAAGAGAGACAGAGAGAGAAGCATTACTTACCCAGAAAAGAGAGAATTATTCGGGTTTCTAGACTAATCACTTAGAAAATGGGAGAAGCGCTGTTTTATCATAACATGTCATGGGAATTTTTCACTGAGCTCTAAAGAAATGGTCAAAACTTTAATAATTTTAGAAAAGAAAAATTTTCATAGAAAATCTGTTATGATCACAAGAAGATTCGTGGTACTTAAAAAATTATTAATGGAATCTTGTACTCATCCATGCAAACCTTCATATCACACAGAACCCCAACACAACATAGACACTCAACACGAACAGCAGACACACACACACACACATTCGCACTCACACACACACCAAGATCAGTGGCTTGTGTCTCCAGACACAATGGCAAAAAATGATGTGAAGAGGAGGTGGGGGGAGAAGAGGAGGGGGAGAAGAAAAGAAAGGAAGAGTAGTGAGGCTTGAAAGGTTCCTGTTTATTTAATAGTAAATTGAAAGAAAATCAAATCAAATCCTTTTGGAAAAAACTGGCTGGACTGTAAATCTTTTCGGATGATAGTAGTGTGTGGGTGTGTGTTGTGGTGTGGGGTGTGTTGTGTGGTGGGATGTGTGTGTGTGTGGGTGTGTTGTTTTCGCTGTGCGCAAGGGGAAGTGTCAATCTATTGACACTGAAACCCCTTTTTCTCGTACAACCTGTGCATGGTATAAACTGGAAAACTGGCTGGCCGTTGTGTATCATCTTTCTTTGACCTCAAAACAGAAAGAAAAGATATTGTCTTGGGAGCTGCTTTACATCCTTTTCTTTTTGTTATTTAAAATAATCCAAACAGGTTATCCATTTTAAGTTGCTGGTTGTGTTCCTATACAAGTTTCTTTTGGGTACGCGCAATTTGAAGATAATCCAAGTTGGAACCTATGTAATATTCTAATGTGTGTCAGGTTTTCCTGGTTGGTGACAGGCTGAAGGTATTTTCCAACGGGAATCCTTTTTATATACACCGTTTATGGGCCTACAAGTTCTTTGGATCTTGAACGATTTGAGATATCAAGACCGAAGGTGTTTGATATGCTAATGTGTCTACCAACTTCTAGGGTTGTGACAATGATCCAAACTGAATTCCATGCTACATGCACAATCCATTTGACAGTAATAATCTATAAGATAAGTTTCTTCTGATCATGGGACAATCAGAAGATATTTCAAACTGCGATCCATTGAACATGAATATATAACATAGAGGTCTTTTGGACGACTAAAGGATATAACCCCAAATTTGGAAACCAATTAAACATGTTCATGTTTTCTAGAAATACTTCAGTCTGTACAAAATTCTAGAATATTAATATAAAAACTGAAATTCCAATGATATGGTAATGAGTCTACAGTGTATTGTCGCCAATCTTAAAGACTGGTTTTGTTAATTTCAGGACAGGTGTCTGTCACCCATTCTTGAGACTGGCTTTTAATTTCCGACAGGTGTCTGTCACCATTCTTGAAGACTGGTTTGTGGACTTCAGACAGTAATGTGAGTCGCCATTCTTGATAGACTAGCGGTGTAAATTTCAGACAGATGTCTGTCAGCATTCTGAAGACTGGGCTGTTAGATTTCAGAAAAGTGTGTGTGGCCTTTCTTGAAGACTTGGCTTGTTTAATTTCAGACAAGTGTCTGTCATCATCTTGAAGACTAGCTTGTTGATGTCCGACGCTGGTATCTGGTCACTGGTTCTCAAAGACTGGCTTGTTGAATTCCCCGACGCTGGTATCTGTCACTGTCCTCAAAAGACTGGGCATTTAGATGTCAGGCCAGGGGCCTTTGTGGCGTTGTTTGAAGGACTGGCCGGTAGACTTTGGACATGTGTCTGTCCGGTGTTTCTTGACAGCGGACCTGTAGATTTTAGCCAGTGGCCTGTCACCCATTTTGGATACGGTGTCGACTCTTACCCTACCACCATGGCTAGCTTCCGTAGTAAGCTGAGGCTGTTTTCCCAGTGTCTGTCTCTCCGTCCCTCTTTCTCTTGGCGGGGCGCTTAGACTTCGGTACAATGCGCCACACTGTGGTGTGCGGGCCGTGCGTGCACGCGCGCGCGCGTGTGTGTGTGTGTGTCATGCGCTGCACCGGAGTGTGTGTGTGTGGTGCTGGGGGTTTGTGTGTGGGGTGGTGTTGGTGGTGTGTGTGTGTGCGCGCGCACGGGTCCGATGGGGTGCGAAGTAATGTGTGTTGGGTGCATAGGTGTGAGAGTGCAACGCACGGGTTGGGCCGTTGCTATATTTAAAGAATTGGGTGTGTGCTTGTATTGCCGCGCGCACGATAAGCGTGTGTGTGTAGTGTGTGTGTGGTGTGTGTGTGTTGTGTGTGTGCATGTGTGGATTTGTCTCTCTGTTGCATGCTTGAGTATGGTGTTATGGAACGCGCGCGCACGCGCCGCCGGCAGCGGCCGTAGGCGCGTGTGGGTGTGTGTGCGTTTGTGTGTGTGTGGTATGTGTGTCCAGGAAAACCCCAGGGAAACGTGAGGCTATTGGCTTTAAGTGCACTAAGTTGATGTATTTTTTAGTCAGGCTTAACACACCAAGGTAGTCTCTGCAACTCATACAGAACACGCATAGGCACACGTCATGCTGAGGCGCCCACCAAACAATCACCCGTCTCTGGGGAATGGGATTCACGCATTGTCGTTTCGATTCCAACACGACTGAGCACAAAAATGACTAGTTTGTCTATCTACTTATAATCAAACATGAAGAGTCCAATCACTACTAAATGGCAATAATCAAGCACCTATTAAAGAGCAATACTTCGTCTCTCCCGGGTATATGAATAAAATACTTCTACCTGGGGCCAGGTGTTCACAAACAAAACGACCACGGGCTTTCACACCACAACACGAGTGTCTTAAAAAGTCTCTCAAGGTCTCATGCAGCACTGCTTGTTGGTGACGCCCGTGGTGTGACTGGCGCCGAGGCTCAGGGACTGGGTCCTTTGTGGTGCGTCTCTTCTCTGGGATCTCGGACGGGAGATCTCTTCTTCTTCGTCTCTTTCAAACACCCACCTCTGGGTTCAAATCTTCTGTCGGTCTTCACCCACCTCTCAGCTCAAACTTAGTTTTCGTCTGCTTCCTGCGGGTCTTTAAAACACCCTAAGTCTGTGCTGTCCTGTTTTATCTCCCAGACCACGTGCTCTCAACGCCTAATCTGTCCTGCCCACTGGGCCTTCTCTCCCTCGCTCTCTGCTTGGTCCTCGTCTCCTCGTCTCAGCTTCGGTGTGGTCTTCTCCATCTTCACCGTTGTTCGCTCCCTCACTTTAATATAGGGATGGGACCCAAGGATTTCCTTCGGCCAGCCTTTGTCCATGCTGCTTCTACACCAAACGCCCATGTCTCAGTAGGCCTTGTTTCACAAAGTACCCTGAATTCGTCCTCCATTCGCTACATTCTTCCCACACATCACATTTATAACCACATATGGGTGTTATCCCTCACCTAGGTTGATTAGCAAACAGAACACTGTGCACCAGATGGACAGTCTACATTTTCCCGCGCGGACGTTCGGGGGTACACTTAACACAGTAATTATCCTGGATGAAAAAGCTACGACTAACTACGTCAACGGGGTCGGCGGCAGTGTCAAAACCTAGCCTGACAATAGGAAACCAAACACCGTGCTCCACCGTACGGCAATACCATCTGAATGCGCCAGAAGACTCCTGCTCTTCAACGACTGGTTTACAAAGGCCAACCCTCAGCTGGACGGAGTATGGTAAGCCGGCCAGACCCGATGCTCCGGCAGTCCTAGTTGGTTACGGTCCCTCTCCGTCACTCTCCCCTTTTCACTATTGAAAAGGTCCGAACTTGGAAGTGTCCTTACAGGACCTCAGGGTGCCAGCTGTCACCTGAGAACCACTCCTTCGTCCTCCTCGACACAGTTCGAACACCTGTGCGGTGGGTAAGGGCACACTGGTTAAATGCTATATAACCCTATTTTGGTACTACGAACAAACATTGCATTCCTCGTCTCTAAGCGCTTAAGGGTCTTTTGCAGAGGTTTCACGCCCTTGACAAAATGTGTTTAAGTGTGTGTGTGCGTGCGGCTTGGCAGGTGTGGTCGTGTTTGTATGTCCTGTGGTGTCAGTTGGTGGTGTATCCTGTGTCTGTTGGGTCATCCATGTGTGCGTTTGGGGTTGGGGGGTGTGTGTGTGTGTGTGTGTTTGTGTGTGTGTGTGTGGTGTGTGTTGGTGTGGCGCGCGCACGCGGGCGTGTGCGCGCTCACACGAGTGGGGTGGGTAGGGTGTGGGTGTCTCTGTGCATGAGGTGGGGGGGTGTGTGGTGTGAGTGTGTGTGTGGGGGTGTGTGTGGTGGTGTGTGTGTGGGTGAGGGGGGGCACGTTGCCTGTCCTCTGTGGGTGTGTGGTTATGTTGCGCGCGCAATTGTGTGTGTAAATTTGCGTGTGTTTTGTTGCAGCTGCTGCATCATTTGGTTACAGCTTTTATTTCTTTTTCTTTTTTTGCTCTTTTGTTCTGGTCGTCAGTTGAGTTGATGTCCAGCAGCGTTTCCTGCTGGAGTCTCCTTTCCCGCTCACCGCTTAGTGCGAAGAGAAGCAGCCTGTTGCCCAGTTGGGTAGACTTGGTGGTCCGTTAAGGCCACGGACCATCTTTTCTCCCATATCCTTTCAACAGACAGTCTGGTCCAGTCTGCCTTTGTTTGGAGTCTGACCCTCTGTTGTCTGTCGCAGGAACCACACGTTGGATGTGCATGACTTGGGGTTGAAGATAGGCAGGGTCACATCGCGACCCCGAGCCAGCCCCACCTTCTTTCCAATACGTTATCACCTATCCCCACACGACCCCCCAAAACCCAGACCCCCATCGCTCTGCCATCTTTTTGACTTCATACCTGTTCGCGTGTTTTAGGAAATCTCTATTACCCTAATATCCGTGGGTTGTTATCGTTTGCTGTTGGGTGGCCGCCTCATTTTTTGTTTTTTTGTTGGTTGGGGTGTTCGGTTTGGGGTTTCTTTTTTCAGGTTCACTACTCCGCTGCTGGACTAGACATCTAGGAAGTGCATTGTTCTTTTGTGCATTTTACGTCTGTTTATGATGTGCAAAGAAGACTAGTCGCTAAGATTTCACTTCGGACTGGTTTATCGTTACGACTTGCAGTTTTTACCACGTGTTTTTTTTTTGGTGGGTGATGAGTATGGTGTGCTTGTAGACCAATTAGCTAACTCAACATGGTGCAATTGGATTGGCCTCAGATGTAAATATATTAGCATATTAAATGGACTCCATCTGAATTATCTCAGATCGTCCAGACGCAAAGAACATGGTAAAAACACATTAGCATATTAAATAGATTGTTAGTTTCAGTTTCTTCCAGAGTCATATAGGACCCAAATGAACTGTGGACACACTACTTATGAAACGATTCCAGTGTGGATTATCTTTAAAGCGCCAACCCAAGAACCAGTAGACACATTAAGCATATGCAACAGTTCCATTGGGGGATTACCTGCATGTGTTCTTGACCCTAAGAACGGCGGACTTTGGTCGATTCTACGGCTGAACTGACAGACGTAGTGCTGCGAGCTGTCCCCAAAGATCACGCACACGAAGCTGACATATTCATTCGGGTCCAAATACCGCTGAAGCCTACACCTCACAGACACACACACACACACACACAACACACACAACACACACAACGCACGCACGCATCCACGCACACACACACACACATATATAATAAGAAATATATATGTGTGGTGTGTGTGGTGTGGGGTGTGTGTGTGTGTGGTGTGTGTGTGTAGTACAACCTTGAGTAATCTGACAATACATTGGTTTCAGGTGTGTGTGTGTTGTGTGTGGGGTGTGTGTGTGTGTGTGTGTGTGTGTGGTGTGTGTGTGGCAATTGTAGGAGTGGTGATACAAGTGGCAAGGCCATCAAGTCCCTCCATCATACATTGACTTTGGCAAAGAGCAAAGGGATCCGGCAAAAAAAAAAAAAAAAAAAAAATTTAAAAAAAAAAAAAACAGGGGGGGGGGGGGGGAGGGGGAGCAAAGAAAACATGAGAATACAAATCAGACATTACATTATCAACATAAATCTTTCCGCTTGCAGTTATGGGACCATCGGTAACCCATCCTGAAGACAGAACTTTTGCATATTGCTTCTGCGCCGAGGGCCTTTCGTCCGTGTTGTGAATCTCAGGTCCGTCAAGGAATCACGGGCGGCTGATTGTGTCGGGTGCTCCCTTTGGCATCAATTGGAGAGATACCACAGTCTACAATTCCTGTGCTGTTCTCACCACCGTAGGGTTCAAAAACAGAATCCAACAGCACCCCCCCAAAGCCGCCAGCGAAAGACAGAATAAAACAACAACAACATCAAAAATTTTAGTGAGGAAAACACAAGTGTCTGAAAAATAAAAAATCTTTTCAACCATGTAAAAGAGTAAATAGTTTGAGCCTGTGCCTTAGGATCCGGTTAAGGATGCAAAGGGAGGTAAAAAAAAAAAAAAGTCAACAGTGGTCAGTGCTAGTGTTCAATAATAACCCTAACAATAGTGAGTCATCCAGTGCTGACAGCAGGTAATAATTGGGGCAGAACAGCCTTTACATTTGGCAGCTCTTCACCGACGGACCAAGACATAAAGTATGTTGAACAATTTAGTAATGGGGGAAACAACGCACATAACAATGCCTCCATATACACAAGGTTGATAAATAAACAAGAGTCAACGTTTAAACACCCTAGTTTCATTTCACAGTCTAACATTCCGATTTCGTATTAACACAGCCAAATGAAAAGTATCTTGAAGGGCTAGAGGTCTGACAGGAGTCCCTAATACGTATCAGGACAGAGCCATTTTGTTTGTTTCTCAAGCACCCAAAAAATTACCCCATTTACCCTTCCTGAGTGGTCAGAAAATGGCTCAGAATGTGCTCCTTCGAGCCCATCACAAAGGTGGGCTACTTTGCTGTTGGTCTAAACATGCTGTCGTCCTGGTGAAAAAAAATGGTTTGTCTGTGGAACATATGCAATGCACACCTTGTCCTTCACATGAATACAATTCTGGAAATAGTGATGAATAAATCGAATGTTAATATAGAGGCTAGCGTATATTCTGCTAAAAATTAGGGCTCTAAGCGCTTTAACATTAACAACAAACGCACATGCAGACAACCATGACACAGAAACATACAACACACACGCGCGCGCAGCGCATAGCCACTCCGCGAACGACGTTCACAAACACTCGGCATGGAAGCAAGACTAACTTGCACCCACGTCAACACAGCTGCACAGAAGTGACTTCAGAAAACCCCAGGCACTCACGCGTCAACGCATAAAAACCCCACACAGCCACTCAGAGGGGGCACTCGGAAGGTAACGTGGGACAGGTAGGGGCGGTTACGACGGTTTGAATAGGAAATTTGTTTTAACGGCAGATTTTGTTTGAAAGAAGAGGGTGAAGGTAGGTGTCTGATCTGACTACTGATGGGAAATGTATTGCCAGACAGTTGGGTGCGCTTGGAAGGAGAAAGAACGTTGACCAAAAGATTTTGTTCTGGACAGAAGGAATCCGCAAAGGCGGCTGGTCGGTAGAGGAACGAATTGACGAATGGGTGTAGATGTGGAGGAGCCTGAGTAGATAATTTGGGCCGGAACCAGAAAACGGAAGAGAAACAAGATGGAAAGCCAGGCTTGCAGTCAAATCGACTAAGGTGTGGGACGCCTTTGGGAGGGACTGCAACAGAGGAGTGACATGTTGACGTTTAGATGCGTTGAAAACAAACCTGGCAACGCTATTCCGGAATCTCCTGTAGAGGAGTGAGTAGCTAACTGGGGACCAGGTGCCCAAGAAGACGTTTGTGCAGTAGTTCAGCCTTGAGAGAACTTGGGAAAAACATACCAGAGTTTTTGTGGCTTCAAGTGAAGAGGCGAAGTGTCCGGAGTGAACTGATCTCACGGTCTTTCCATGAATATGCCGCCTGGCTGCCTTACAAACATTAGGCCACGAGGTGCTGAAAGAATGGGCGGAAATCAAAAGTCACAACCGTGGTGTACGAGCCTGAGATGGAAGAGGAATATTCAGAGAAAGAAGGTAGGGCGGGATGTATTTTGGTAGTTTGGAGGAGCATGGAGGCAACTCTTCATTTTGTCGTCGTTCAGAGTACTGGCAACTTATCAAAGTAATCCATTGTCTTTAATTCTTGGGAATCAGCTTTGAAACATTCACTGACAACATCCCTGAGTTAGAACAATCCGACAATCAAAAAATTCCGAAGAGATACAAGACAATCGATTTTGAAGCACCGGGGGAGGGAGGGGGGGGGGGGGGGGAGGTGGGAAAAGCATAATGATAGCCCAGTCGCTACGGGTAGGAGGGGATGTCATATGGATAATAAATCAAGTCATTCCAGCAGAACCGTCAGAGAGAGGAGAGAGAGAGAGAGAGAGAGAGGGGAGAGAGAGAGAGAGAGAGAGAGAGGAAGAGAGAGGAGTCACATAAGAATACAAGCATATCGACAGAATGACAAGAGGGCAGGAGGTAATAGGAAATCACACACACACACACACACACACACACACACACACACACACACACACACACACACCACACACACATGTACTCATATAAGACATACTTACTAAACAAAATAACATACATGTGCATTTCAAGTACAAAACACTTTCTAAATAGTCAGTATATATATAAGGCAAAGAGGGTGGTGGTGATTGGTGGTGGATTTATGGCGGAGTATGTAAGTACTGGCACATAAGATGGTTGAAATAATGGTGTTTGAAGGCTGATATGCATTGGCGCTGTTTGGTTGATTCAGGGAGCGAGTTCCATTGACAGGAACCTGAATATGTTAAACTGGATTTGAATAAGTCAATTCTAGGAACAGGCACATGAAGTTTGGGTAGAGTCCTTGAGGAATTTATTGAGAATCTGTGAACTAATGTTGAGGGTGCCTTCCCAGACACAATCTTGTGCATTATGATCCCTTTGTTGTATTGTAATCTCAGACTTAATGGGAGAACTTGAATCTTTTTATAGTCCGAGTCCAGAAGACTACTGCTTTTTAGGAGGACTAATTTGAGTGCTCGCTTGTGTAGGCTTAACAATGGTTTGAGAGTGTTAGCGCTAGCGCAGTCCCATAGTGTAGATCCATAGTCTATGTATGATTGAATATGAGACTGGAAAAAGAGCTTGCGTGAATGCAGGTCGAGGAAGCGTTTGATTTTGGAGAGTTGATAAACTTTCTGTGAAACTTTTTTGCATAGTGAGGTTATGTGAGCTTGCCAACTCATATTGTTATCAATTGTTATTCCTAGCACTTTGAGGCCTGTAACCTGTTCAACGGGTTCATTTTTAAGATGTACAGGAGGAAACTTAAGAGTGAGATTTTGTCTTTTTTGCCTAGTTGTGATAAGCATGGATTTAGTTTTTTGAGGGTGAAGCGACATGTGATTTAGTTCAGTCCATTTGACGAGGTCATTCGCACTTTCTTGTAAAGTGTGTGCAAGAACAGTAACATCAGAATGATTTGTATGTATTATTGTATCATCAGCAAAGAGTTCACAGGTGGATGTGATATGGAGAGGTAAATCATTGATGTAAATTGTGAACAGTAAGGGACCCAGGATAGAGCCTTGTGGGACGCCATAGGAAAGTGTTTGAAATGAAGAGAAAGTTGTATTAATTTTTACACATTGTTGCCTATGTGTGAGATATAAGTGAAAAAGCGTAAGTGTTTTTGTGGATAAGCCATACAATTTTAGTTTTCTAAGTAGAAGGTTATGGTCTATCACATCGAATGCTTTTTTGAAATCAATAAATAGGACACCACAATATCTGTTGTTGTTAATGCTATTTAGCCAGTCATCAACCAGGTTGATTAGGGCTGAGTGAGTGAGAGAGAGAGAGAGAGAGAGAGAGAGAGAGAGAGAGAGAGAAGAGAGAGGGAGAGAGAGAGAGAGAGAGAGAGAGAAGGCAGGTACGGGCAGAAATTAATCCATGGTTATCCCTCCGTTCTTTCCTTGGTCAAAGAAAGAAAATTAAAAAATCTTCGAAGCCCTCCCTGAAACGAAATCAAAGACAATCGTACAAGGAGGACACAAAGAATGAGCGTACCATCTTGGAAGGTAGGATCACCACGCGATCACAGCACTTCCAAACACAGACCAAACAAAAACAATCTATTTGTTGTGGAGTAATCACAGCATCTTGTTTTATTTTAACATGTGCAATAGCGTATCAGTGATAGGCCCTTGCAGATATTTGACAGTAAAACCAGTAATTTTTTAAACAAAGACCAAACTGACACCAGGCATTAAAAGTAAACAAACGATATTTAAGATCACACATTTCCAGCCCACAGGACATCAGATACGTTTTGGAAATCAATTTTCTTCCCAATTTGATCAGATTAACATAACAATAACGACAACAATCTCGCTAACACCAAACAAATAGAACAAGGTTCATAGAGACTGGCACACGAGCACATATACTGCACACATAGATATGAAGAAAACATGTTTATCACCCATGGACTCTTTACGACAGGGTATGTTGCTGTAATATTTGCAATAGCCTACCAAGGAAAGGCATAACTCATTCAGTGGTACAAACGTTCAGACCAGTATCTGGCATTAAGGACAGTCTCATTCATACTGAACACACACACACACACACACCTCTGCACCTGCAGATAATCACACATGAACGTCCAAACACAGGCAAAGGAAAAACACCTATTTGTCAAAGAGTAATCACAGCATGCTGCTTCACTGTAATATTTGCAGAGGCGTGTCAGTGATAGACCCTTGCAGATAGTTGACAGTAAATCCATTCATCTTTGAAAGAAAGACCAAATTAACACCAGTCATTGAAATGGAAAAAAAAATGAAAGTTAAGATCACACTTTTCTAGCCCACAGGACATCAGATGTGTTTTAGAAATCCATTTCTTCAACATTTGATACAACTGACACAACAAAACGGTCATAATCCCACTCACACCTCACATACAGAACAAGGTTCGCACAGACATGTACACTAGCACATATAATGCACACATTGACATGAAGACAACATGCTTATCATAGACTCTTTAAAACATATGCTGTCATATTTGCAATGGCGTACCAAGGATAGGCCATTGAAAAGATGAGACAGCAGCATAGCTCATATAGTGGCACAAAGATTACTAAAGTATCTAGCATTAAGGTTAAACAAATACAAATTGTCATTAGGAGTAGTAACCAAACAATCCATCTGAAAGAACAAGTCTCATTCATATGTAAGACATGGAGAAACACACACACACACATGCGCGCGCGCACACACACACACACACACACACACCTGCACGTGCTGATTTACAGACACACACCAAACAAAAAGAACCTATTCGTTCGGGTGTAGTTGTTTTACTGTAATATTTGCAAAGGCGTATCAGTGACAGGCCCTTGCAGCTTATTTGACAGTAAAACCGTTCATCTTTTATATCAAGAGCAAACTGATATCATGCTCAGAAAGATAAAAAAGAAAAGAATGACAGCCGTGATCACACATTTCTAGCCCACAAAACATCAACAGAGATGTTTTAGAAATTCAGTATTTTCAATCCCAACTCACACCAAACAAATAGAACAAGGTCCACTGAGACAGGTAGGTACACAAGCACATATACTGCACACATCGATATGAAGAAAACATGCTTATCATCGACTCTTTACAACGGGGTATGTTGCTGTCATATTTGCCATGGCATACCAAGGATAGGCCATTGCAAAGATTGGACAGCAGCATAACTCGTATGGTGGCACAAAGATTAGTAGAGTATCTGGTATCAAAGATGACAGGAAATAAAATTGTCAGTGGCACTAGAAACCAAATCATCCTGCTAATACAAATATAAATACTCTGAAGTCGTGAAGACCAAAGCAAAAGTTCAAAAAGAATGCATGGATCCAGACACTAACGGGACATACACTCACACACACACACAGGTGGTCAAATCAGACCTTTTTTTCAGTGGCATTTCCTTTCTCAGTTTTTTTCTTTCTTTTTTCCTTTTTCTCAGTTTTTCAAATATCTCGTTTTTCTCATGGACTTCAGATACTCTATCCTTTACCCGCTTTTTTCCTTTTAGTTGTTATAAACGCTAAAAAAACAAACAAAAAGAAAACATGCGCACACACACACACACACACACACACACACACACACACACACACACACACACACACACACACACACACACGCATATGCAGATAAGCACACATGAACGTCCAAACACAGACAAAGCAAAAACAACCTATTTGTCAAGGAGTAATCACAGCATGCTGCTTTACTGTAATATTTGCAATGGCTTGTCAGTGACAGGCCCTTGTAGATATTTGACAGTAAATCCATTCATCTTTGAAATAAAGACCAAATTAACACAGTCATTAAAATGGAAAAAAACACGATAGCTGAGATCACACATTTCCAGCCCACAAGACATCGACAGACATGTTTTAGCAATCCATTTCTTCAACATTTCATACAACTGATATAACAAAACGCTCAATCCCACTCACACCACACATACAAAACAAGGTTCGCACAGACACGTACACTAGCACATATAATGCACGCATTGATATGAAGAAAACATGCTTATCATGGACTCTTTAAAACAGGGTACGTTGCTGTCATATTTGCAATGGCATACCGAGCACAGGCCATTGCAAAGATGAGACAGCAGCATTGCCCATATAGTGGCACAAAGATTACGAAAATATCTGGTATTCTGGATAAGCAAATACTAATTGTCATTAGGAGTACTAACCAAACCATCCATCTGACACAACAAGTCTCATTCATACCGAATACATGGGGACACACACACACACACACACACACACACACACGCATACACACACACACACACACACACACACGCGCGCACACACACAAACAAACACACACACACACGTCTCCACGTGCTGATTTACAGACACGCACTTCCAAACACGGACCAAACAAAAACAACCTATTTGTTCGGGAGTAGTATCAGCATCTTGTTTTACTGTAATATTTGCAAAGGCGTATCAGTGACAGGCCCTTGCAGATATTTGACAGTAAAACCAGTAATCTTTTAAACAAAGACCAAACTGACACCAGACATTAAAGTAAACAAATGATACTTGAGATCACACATTTCTAGCCCACAGTACATTAGATATGTTTTGGAAATCAATTTTCTTCCAAATTTGAAAAGATTAACATAACAATAACGACAACAATCTCGCTCACACCAAACATATAGAACAAGGTTCACAGAGACTGGTACACGAGCACATATACTGCACACATAGATATGAAGAAAACATGCTTATCACCCATGGACTTGTCACGACAGGATATGTTGCTGAAATATTTGCAA
Source organism: Conus canariensis (assembly GCA_033310375.1). Lineage (NCBI taxonomy): Eukaryota > Metazoa > Mollusca > Gastropoda > Neogastropoda > Conidae > Conus > Conus canariensis. The sequence goes on from JAMYXO010000073.1 coordinate 91,066, forward strand.
TGGCCTACCAAGGAACGACGTAACTCATACAGTGGTACAAAGGTCAGACCAGTATCTGTCATAAAGGATAGTCTCATTCATACCGGACCACACACACACACACACACACACACACACACACACACACACACACACACACACACACACACACACACACCTCTGAACGTGCAGATAAGCACACATCAATGTCCAAACACAGGCAAAGCAAAGACAACCTATTTGTCAAGGAGTAATCACGGCATGCTGCTTTACTGTAATATTTGCAATGGCATGTCAGTAACAGGTCCTTGCAGATAGTTGACAGTAAATCCATTCATCTTTGAAATAAAGACCAAACTAACACCAGTCATTGAAATGGACAAAAAACAAGAGTTGAGATCACACATTTTCAGCCCTACAGGACATCGAAAGACATGTTTCAGAAATCCATTTCTTCAACATTTGATACAACTCATATAACAAAACGCTCAACAATCCCACTCACACCACACATACAGAACAAGGTTTGCACAGACACGTACACTAGCACACATTGATATGAAGAAAACATGCTTATCATGGACTCTTTAAAACGGTGTATGTTGCTGTCATATTTGCAATGGCGTACCAAGGATAAGCCATTGCAAAGATGAGACAGCAGCATAGCTCATGTAGTGGAACAAAGATTACTAAAGTATCTGGCATTAAGGATAAGCAAATACAAATTGTCATTAGGACTAGTAACCAAAGCATCCATATGAAAGAACAAGTCTCATTCATACCGGATACATGGAGCCCCCCCCCCCCCCCACACACACACACACATGCACAGATACACACACACACACACTGTCTCCACGTGCTGATTTACAGACATGCACTTCCAAACACACATTCACACCCACACACACGCACACACACACACACGGATACACACACACACACACACGCTCACACCCACACACACGCACGCACGCACACGCACGCACGACACACACACACACACACACACACACACACACACACACACACACGCACACACACACACACACAACATCTCCACATGCTGATTTACAGACACGCACTTCCAAACACGGACCAAACAAAAACAACCTATTTGTTCGGGAGAAATAACAGCATCATTGTTTTACTGTAACATTTGCAAAGGCATATCAGTGATAGGCCCTTGCAGATATTTGACAGTAAAACCAGGATAGTCTCATTCATACCGGACAAAACACACACACACACACACAACACACACACACACACACACACACACACACACACACACACACACACACAGACCTCTGCATGTGCAGATAAGCACTCATCAATGTCCAAACACAGACAAAGCAAAAACAACCGATTTGTCAAGGAGTAATCACAGCATGCTGTTTTACTGTAATGTTTGCAATGGCTTGTCAGTGATAGGCCCTTGTAGATAGTTGACAGTAAATCCATTCGTCTTTGAAATAAAGACCAAATTAACACCAGTCATTGAAATGGAAAAAAAGATAGTTGAGATCACACATTTCCAGCCCAACAGGACATCAACAGAAATGTTTTACAAATCCATTTCTTCAACATTTGATACAACTGATATCACAAAATGCTCAACAATCCCATTCACACCACACATACAAAACAAAGTTCTCACACACACATGTACACCAGCACATATAATGCACACATTGATATGCAGAAATGTGCTTATCACCGACTCTTTAAAACAGGGTACGTTGCTGTCATATTTGCAATGGCGTACCAAGGATAGGCCATTGCAAAGATGAGACAGCATCATAGCTCATATAGTGGCACAAAGATCACTAAAGTATCTGGCATTAAGGATAAGCAAATACAAACAGTCATTAGCACTAGTAACCAAACCATCCATCTGAAAGAACAAGTCTCATTCATACCCAATACACAACACACACACACACACACACACACACACACACACACACACACACACACACACACACACACACACACGCACGTACACACACACGCACACACACGTCTCCATGTGCTGATTTACAGACACGCACTTCCAAACACGGACCAAACAAAAACAATCTATTTGTTCGGCAGTAGTAACAGCATCTTGTTTTACTGTAATATTTGCAAAGGTGTATCGGTGATAGGCCGTTGCAAATATTTTACTGTAAAACCAGTAATCTTTTAAATAAAGACCAAACTGACACCAGACATTAAAAGTAAACAAATGATATTTAAGATCACACATTTCCAGCCCACAGGACATCAGATATGTTTTGGATATCAATTTTCTTCCAAATTTGAGAAGATTAACATAACAATAAAGACAACAATCTCGCTCGCGCCAAACATATACAACAAGGTTCACAGAGACTGGTACACGAGCACATATACTGGACACATAGATATGAAGAAAACATGCTTATCACCCACTGACTCGTCATGACAGGGTATGTTGCTGTGACCTACCAAGGACAGGCATAACTCATACAGTAGTACAAAGTTCAGACCAGTATCTGGCATTAAGGATAGTCTCATTCATACCGAACACACACACACACACACACACACACACACACACACACACACACACACACACACACACACACACCACACACTCTGCACGTGCAGTTGAGATCACACATTTCCAGCCCAACAGGACATCGACAGATATGTTTCAGAAATCCATTTCTTCAACATTTGATACAATTGATTAACAAAACGGTCAACAATCCTGCTCACACCATACATACAGAACAAGGTTTGCACAGACACGTACACTAGCACATATAATGCACACATTGATATGAAGAAAACATGCTTATCATGGACTCTTTAAAACAGGATATGTTGCTGTCATATTTGCAATGGCGTACCAAGGATAGGCTTTGCAAAGATGAGAGCAGCATAGCTCATATAGTGGCACAAAGATTACTAAAGTATCTGGCATTAAGGATAAGCAAATACAAATTATTAGGACTAGTAACCAAACCATCCATCTGAAAGACCAAGTCTCATTCATACCGAATACATGGACATACACACACACACACGCTCACACCCACACACACCCATGCATACACACACACGCACGCATGCACACACACACACGCACACACACACGCACGTCGACACACACACAATGGCCTACCAAGGAAAGGCATAACTCACACAGTAGTACAAAGTTCAGACCAGTATCTGGCATTAAGGATAGTCTCATTCATACCAAACACACACACACACACACACACAACACACACACACACACACACACACACACACACACACACACACACACCACACACACACACACACACACACCTCTGCACCTGCAGATAAGCACACATCAATGTCCAAACACAGACAATGCAAAAACAACCTATTTGTCAAGGAGTAATCACAGCATGTTGCTTCACTGTAATATTTGCAATGGCGTGTCAGCGATAGGCCCTTGTAGATAGTTGACAGTAAATCCATTCATCTTTGAAATAAAGACCAACCTAACACCAGTCATTGAAATGGAAAAAAACATAGTTACTACGAGATCACACATTTCTAGCCCACAGGATATCAGATATGTTTTGGAAATCAAATTTCCTTCAAATTTGATCAGATCAACATGACAATACCGACAACAAACTCGCTAACACCAAACATATAGAACAAGGTTCACAGAGACTAGTACACGAGCACATATACTGCACACATAGATATGAAGAAAACATGTTTATCTCCCATGGACTCTTTACGACAAGATATGTTGCTGTAATATTTGCAATGGCCTACCAAGGAAAGGCATAACTCATACAGTGGTAGAAAGTTCAGACCAGTATCTGGCATTAAGGATAGTCTCATTCATACCGAAACACACACCACACACACACACACACACACACACACACACACACACACACACACCACACACACACACACACGCACGCACGCACCTCTGCACCTGCAGATAATCACACATGAACGTCCAAACACAGGCAAAGGAAAAATAACCTATTTGTCAAAGAGTAATCACAGCATGCTGCTTCACTGTAATATTTGCAGAGGCGTGTCAGTGATAAGCCCTTGCAGATAGTTGACAGTAAATCCATTCATCTTTGAAAGAAAGACCAAATTAACACCAGTCATTGAAATGGAAAAAAAATGAAAGTTAAGATCACACATTTCTAGCCCACAGGACATCAGATGTGTTTTAGAAATCCATTTCTTCAACATTTGATACAACTGACACAACAAAACGGTCAACAATCCCACTCACACCTCACATACAGAACAAGGCTTGCACAGACATGTACACTAGCACATATAATGCACACATTGACCATGAAGACAACATGCTTATCATGGACTCTTTAAAACAGGATATGTTTGCTGTCATATTTTGCAATGGCGTACCAAGGATAGGCCATTGCAAAGAATGAGACAGCAGTATAGGTCAATATAGTGGCACAAAGATTACGAAAGTATCTAGCATTAAGGATAAACAAACTACAAATTGTCATTAGGAGTAGTAACCAAACCATCCATCTGAAAGAACAATTCTCATTCAATACGTAAGACATGGACACACACACACACACA
>JAMYXO010000736.1:0-38744 GCA_033310375.1 Conus canariensis
AGCCTATTTAGGCAAAGAAGAAAAAAAAAACCCGAAGGCGGGGAGGACCCAAAAGCCTGTCTTCCACCTGCCTTTAGAGCGTCCGACCACCCTTGGGGCCTCGCTGTTTTGCGATGGGTACGGCACGCCAGGGCACTCCTTAAGAAATTTTAAGGGACATAACGCTCCTGAAAAAGAGGAAAATCGACTACAGGATGCAGCTCTTAAAAAGCCTTAAAGTAGCATCCCCATGGGGTACCAGCCCGTATTTCAGACGCAGGCCCACCGGCGAAAAACCCTCCACTGCCGGCACACCCCACAGACCCAACCACCCCTGCCCCGACAGATAAGACAGTGCCACTCCGACACAGCCAAGCTTTTGCCTACGGTCTTTTTGCCCTCAAGGGGGGAACCAAAATTTTTTTCTTTTTTCCCCCGCAACAGGGCTTTCCCCCTGTGGGGCAGTGGGTCTTTCCTCACCGTCCCCTGGACCTTTTCTCCCGGGCAGCCCCAGTTTAGGCAAAGAAAAAAAGAAACACCCGAAGGCTGGGGGGGGACCCAAAAGCACGTCCACCGCCTTTGAGCAGTCCTGTACCACCCTTGGAGGCCTGCGCTGTGTTGACGAGGTACAGGCACGCGCGGGAAAACCCATAAAGATTCAAGGGACAAATGCTCCTGAACAGAGGGAAATCAACTACGGATGCAGTCTTAACCCTTTTAAAATAGCATCCCCATGGGTGTAACCCCCCCCGAAATTTCATGACTGAGAGCCCACCGGGCAAAAAACCCCCCAGCTGCCCGAGCCCCCCCCCCAAGAAAACCACCCCTCCCGGACAAAAGCTTTCCCCGCCAATTTTTTACCCTTTTGTCCCTCAAAGGAAAACCAAAGTTGTTTGTCTTTCCCACTGTCAACAGGAACTTTCCCTGTGGTCAGTGGGTCTTTCCTCACCGTCCTGGGCCCTTTCTCCGGGGCACCTGTTTAGGCAAAGAAAAAAAAAAAACACCCGAAGGGCGGGGGGGGACCCAAAAGAAGCATGCTTCACCGCCTTTTTAAAGCGTCCCTTTACCACCCGGAGGCCGCGCTGTGTTTTACGATGGGTACAGGACGCGCGGGACACTCCATTAAGATATAAAGGGACAAACTGCTCTGAACAGGGAAATTTTCAGACTACATGCGCTCTTAACACCTTAAAGTAGCACCCCCAGGGGGGTGTACCAGCCCTTTTTTTTATGACTGCAGAGCCCACCGGCGAAAAACCCTCCAGCTGCCGAGCACACCCCACAGACCCAACCACCCCTGCCCACGGACAGATAAACGTGCCACTCCAACGCCAAGCTTTCGCCATACGGTCTTTGGCCCCTACAAATTTGTTTCAAGTGGGTGGCTTCTTCGGGATGAATTTGGGTTGCCCCCGCCGGGGTTTTTTGGTTGGGCCCGATTGCAGCATTTCACGGTTGGTTTGGGAGGTTGGTTTTTTTTTTTTTAAGGTTTTCGGTTTTTTTTGGGGTGTGTCCCCAAAAGATTTCCTTTTTGGGCCCCGGGGTTTTTTACTACGTTTTAGTGTTTAAAGTTTCTAAAAGGGGGGGTTTCTAGGGGGGGCAGCCATTTTTTGTTAAACTAGGGGTTTCCCCTTTTTAAAATGTTGCTGTAGGTGATGCCCCTTTTTTGATTTTCCAGGAAATGTTTTATTTTTTTGTCTTTAAGTTTCCAATGTGTTTGCTCAATTCTTTTGGTTTTTGTATTTTCTTTTTAAATGCGTTTTTGGTTTTCATACTGGTTTTTGGGGTTTTTTGAACCCTTTTTTCTTTTTCATTTTCTGATGTCACAGTGGCTTGGATACGATATTCTTAAAAGGCATTGTTGCTTTGGGGGGGACTGCTCTTTTTTGATGCAATTGCAAGTTTTTCCCTTTTTTCACCCTTCTTTGCTGTGTTGATTTTCGTTTTGTTGGTGCTCAATTGGTTTTTGAGGTTGGCCCTACATGGGATGATATTTTTGACGGTGTTTTTGGTTGAATATTTTTGACGTTTGTGTTCTTTTGGGAATAGTTGTTAAGATTTTAAAGAATTTTTTCCCATTTTGTTTTGAGTTTCCCCCGGGTTTTCGTATGGGGGTTTTTAAAACCAATATTTTCTTTTCCGTTTTCTTACTTTTTTTGGTTTTTTCGGGTTGTTTTATTTTAATTGTACCCCTTTTTTGCAGTGTTTTCGGTATTCTACGCTGCGTTTTGAATACCTTTCTTGCATGACAGATTTGATAGTCCTTGTTTTTTTTCCGTTGGGTAGGCTTTGTACAGAGGGGATGGTTTTTTTTGTGTTTACAGAATAGGTTTTTTCTTTAGGTTTCTTGTAGGTTTTATAGTTTGTTTGGTCAAGTGTTATGCTAAGTAGTTTCCAATTTTTGTTTGCTTTAATGGTGATTTTAAGTTGGGTTTCAAAGATTTTGCATAGTTCTTTTTTCTTGTTTTCGATGGATCTTGGTTTTTGGTTGTGCAGCAAGGCCCGCGCCTGTAAAGTCCCATTTTTTTCCCCAGTTGAGGGGTGTTGATAGCATGAAAGCCCACCTTCACAGCTACCCAATGCCCATGGTTACTCAAATGGATTTCTATTGTTTTCTTGATCCAAGTTTCTTTTTTGCTGTGCAGGCGTTTTCTTGGGTGGAGATGATTTCCATTTCCGACCCTGTTTTTTTTCTGTGGGTTATAGCAAATTTTTTGAGCTTTTTGGGGAGTAGTTTCCTAACTTGGAAAGGGGGTAAAGTCTACTATGTCGAATTAATAATATTTTTGCTTTTTTGTTGAGGTTTTTTGAAAAACCATTTATAAAAACCTAAATTGATGCATCCAACAAAACGAAAAATCAACACACAAAGAAGGGTGAAAAAGGAAATCTTGCAAATTTTCACAAAAAAGACAGGCCCCCTAACAAAAATCCCATTAAAAAATATGTATACAAGCCCTGTGACATCAGAAAATGAAAAGAAAAATACATAGGGGTTACTGAAAACCCTTCAAAACCAAATCAAACCCAAACGTCATTTAATAAAAAAAAAAAATACAAAAACCAAACAGAATTGAGCAAACACATTTGGAAACTTTAAAAACCAAAAAAAAAAACAATATATCCCGGGGAAAATCATAGAAAGGGCAACATTTTTTTAAAAAGTGTTTGTTTTTTTTTTTTTTTTTTTATGGTTTTTTTTTGGTTTTTTGGGGGGGTTTTTTTTTTATTTTTTTTTTTTTGTTTTTAAGTATTAAATTGGGGTTTTTTGGGTTTTTTTGTTTTTTTTTTTTTTTTTTTATTTTTTTTTATTTTTTTTGAGTTTTTTTTGGTTTTTTTTGGTTTTGGGGGTGGTTTTTTGGGGGGTTTTAGTTGTTTTTTTTTTTTTTTGGGGGTTTTTTGTTGGGGGGGGGGGGATAAAAAAAAAATGGGGGGGGGGGGTCCAATGAAAAAAAACACCCCCCAAAAAAAACCCCAAAAAAACAACCCTGTAACACAAAAAGGAAAAAAACTCATAATTAGGGGCCCCAAAAAAACCGAATCCCCCCCGAAAAAAAAAAAAATAAAAAAAACCAAACAAAAAGGAAAAAAACCTTTTGGAAATTAAACCCCAAAAATAAAAATAACCCGAAAATTTTGAAAGGGAACACCCAAAAAGGGGCACCATTTTAAAAAAAAAATTTTATTTAAAAACCCCATTGTTTAAAACACAAAACAAAAAGGGGTTGAGGAAAAATAAAAAGTTGGGGGAAACCCCCCAAAAAACCAAAAAACCAAAAAAAAAAAAAAAAAGGACCAACCCCACAAAAATCTGCTGGGAAAACGTTTTCCCCCGGGGGGGCCCCTTTTCCCTAAACCCCCCCCCAAAAAAAAGAGGCCCAAACCCCCTTTTAAATTAAAAAAAAGGGAGGGGGGGGGGGGGTTTTTGTTTTTTTTGTTTTTTTTGTGGTGTGGGGGGGGGGTGGTTTGTGGGGGGGGTTGGGGGGTTGCGGGGTTTCTTTTTTTTAATGCCGGGGTTTTTTCCCCACAATCTTAAACAAATTAACCCCTCTAAAAAAGGGGTCCTGAAAAACAGTTTCCCCCAATTTTTTGAAACCCCCAAAAAAAATAAAAACGGTTCTTATTAACTTTATTACCCCCTTTGTCCCACCAAGGGTTTCCCCCGGGGAAAACCCCCCCCCCCCAACTCCCCCACCCCCCCCCCCCCCCCCCCCCCCCCCAAACCACTTTCATTCAAATTTTTCAGAGGGGCCCCTTTTTTTCCCCCCGTCCCCCCCCCCCCAAAAAAAACCCCCCCTTTCCCCCCAAGACATTTTAAAAATTCTCCCCCCCTCCTTGTTTGGGGGTTTTTTCCCGGGAATTTTTTCCCTCCCTTCCCCCCTCCCCTCCCCCCCCTTCCCCCCCAATCCCGGGGATTAAAAAACCCCCCGGGGGGGGGCCCCCCGGGTTTTTTTTTTAAAAGGGTTTTTGGGGTTTTTTTGCCCCCCCTGATGGGGGGTGTTTTTTTGTGTGTTTGGTTGTTTGGGTTTTGGGGGTTGGGGGGGTTTCCTTTTTCGGGCCCTTTTATATTTTACTTTTTGTTGGGAAAACTATTTTTTTTTTTCTTTGTTTTTTTTGGGGGTCCCCCCCAAACCCAAAAAAGAATAAAAAAAAAAAAAAAATTACCCCAACAAACAAAAAACCCCCAAAAACCCCCAAAAAACCCGCCGCTCTCCTTTTGAATAACCCCCCGGAAACCCCTGGGGCCCCCCCAAAAAAATGCGGGGCATTGTCCAATACACCCCCCGAACACCTAAAAATAACAAAAAGGGGGACCCTTTATTTTTAAACCCCGCCTTTCCAAGCCCAGGCGGGAAAAAAATAAACGTAGGGCCCCAAAAGCCCCCTTAAAAGGGGGGGTTGGGGGGGGGGGAGGGGGGGGAGGGGGAGGGGACAGGGGAATAGAAGGAGAAAAAGAAAATAAAGAAAAAGCTAAAAGGAGGCAAATAAACCCAGGGAAGGCACGCTTTGGAAAAATTGGGGGGAGGAGGGGTTTGGGGGGTCCCAAAAACCCCCCCGGGCACGCCCCCGGCCCCAAACACACATCCAACAATAATTTGCAACTTTTATTAAATGGCCCTTCCCTTTTACACACTTGCATCACTTCGTTTAATGTTTTGAACAATTAAGTAGGGGGGGGGGGGGAAAAAACAAGTGCAGGCTAACAATTCTTCAGTCATTATAGTATACTCGGAAAAAGTTTTGAAGATTTTAAAGAAAAATGGAAGGGGTGGGGGGAAAAAAAAGGTTGGGCAAAAAAAGAAAAAATTTTAAAAAAACCCACGCTCCGGGGGCCCCATCCAATCCCCCCGGCAAAACCCCCCCGCCCTCCCGGGGCCTTTCGTCCACGGATGGACCATCGGGAGACACGGCTGATTGGTCGGGCGTTGGCGTCAAGCAAAGACCACCCACTCCTTTGATGCACATTTGCCTTTAAGACAGGGGTTTTGAGGATTCAAAAAGCGTTCATCGTTGAAGGTTTTTTTGTCATTTGTATCGCCATTGGGAAGGGTTTCCCCAGTCGGTCTGCCCCTTCCTGGGAGCCGTAGTGTTGTTGCGAATTCCCTTTTTTTTGGGGGTTCCCCCCTCTCTCTCTCTCTCTCCCCCCTCCTCCTCTTCTTCTCCCTCCTCCTCTCCTCTCCCTCCTCCTCTCTAAGCCGGACTGCGAACACTCCGGGCTTGATTTTGAGCCTGAAAAAGGCCCAAACCCAAGATCCAATATCTGCTGAAAATCGGGGAACTGGGGTTCCCCAACCGCACGAAGATGGCTGCAAAATAGCAGAAGGGGTCATCCACGTCACGAAGTGGAGCCCACATTTACAAGAGCAAGTTGAATTTTACACTTGATATTAGGAGACTGGACACCACGGTACAAAAAACATTGAAAGCAGAAACCGGACCAACGCTTTGACGCAACAATTTTTAGGACCATTGCGCAGCAACTGATTTAGCTGTTATCTGAGCACATTGACAAACCAATACCTGTGAAATGGAAAATTTTTCGTGCCCAAAACCCAAAAAAAAAATCAAGGGGGCCGCGTTTTAAAAAAAAAAAGAAGAAACATGCCCCCAAGATATCCTATTTTTTCAAGAAGTTCAGGGGTTTTTTTTTTCCCTTTTTCATTTTTAATTGCCCGGGTTTTTGGCATGCATTGTAACAGCTTTAACCCCTATGTAAAAGTGCCTTAAAAGGGAAATAAAATAAGGAAGTTTTGCCCCCAACCAAAGCTATCAAAATGGCGTTAGGCCGGGGGAAAATTATGAAGGAAACCCCAAAAGTATGGGTGATGTGTAAAGTTTTAAAAGGGTTAACACAGTTAGTGTTGGGGGGACATTTAAAACAATGTTAGCCCCTAAAACTAGCAGTTTTTTTTTTTCCCCAAAGAAAAGGATTTGGGGTTCAACATGCATTGTAATTAGGTGAAAAAATGATGTTAAAACAAGAATAAAGAACGACTTGGAAGGAAAAAAGGGCCCAGCAAAAAATTTAACGAGAAAAAAATGTAATACGTCACTGTTTTAGGGGTTTCTGTTAAGGGGGCGATTTCCCAAACCCCGAAACGCAGGGTTTCCCCCCCCTCCCCCTCCCCCCCCCCCGCTCCCCTCTCCTCTCTCTCTCTTCTCTCTTGTGCGCTCCAATCGATTTGTATTGTAAAACTAGAAAAAATCCTCCTCAAAAAGAGAAAATAAAATAACAAGAGAATTATTACCTTTGAAAAACCTTTTCGAAATCAGAAAGTAAAACAAGGGGAAAGTTGAAGAAGGTGGAGCTTTAAGTATACAAAAAAGCGACTTAGTATGGAGATGTCAGGTAAGGGGTAATTGTAGTAAACGGGAAAACACAAAAGGAAGTAACCTGTTTTGCCGTCTGTACAGAAAATAGTTTTATTTCTTTGCATGTGCCAAGGGTTTGTGATTTTAGTCATTCCATCCAGTACATTAAAAACCTAGAGACTTTGAGCTTGCACAACAGGGCTCCAAGGGAAATTTTTAAATCGTGGAGGTCATTTTTTTTTTAAATTACCCTTTTAAAGTTTTTGGGTTTTTTTAACAACAATTTCACATGTTAACATTCTAAATTAAGACGCAACGCCTACCCCAAAATCACGCGGTTTCTCTCCCCCTCCCCCCCCCCCCCCCCCCCCCCCCCCCCCTTCTGTGTCCTGTCGTTTTCTGTTCTTCTCCGTATCTCTTTGTCTGTCCTCGTCTCTGTCTCTCTGCGTCTCTCCGCCTGTTGTCTGCCCTTTCCCCTCTTCCCCTTTCTCCTCCACCTCCCCCCCTCCTCCTCCTCCTCTCTCTCCTCTCGCATCAATTGGGGGTTTTTCATTTAACCGCACTTTTTATTCTGCTTTTTTCAAAAAGATCACATCGTCGATTTTTTTTTTTTTTTACAATTTTAAAGATCCCTTTCTTTGTTCTTTTCATTTCTTTTTTTCCCTTTTTTTTCCCCATCCTCTCCCTCTCCTCTCCCTCTCTCTCCTCTCTCTCTCTCTCCCCCCCCCCACCCCTCTTTTTTTTCACCTCTTAAATAAGCCATCATTGTTCCCTCCTCTTTTTCCCGCAACCCTCCACCTCCCCCCCCCCCAACCCCACACACCTCCTCCCCTCCTGTTTCCAAAATACATGTCCCACGTGATTTTTTTTTGACACGTTGATTTTTAACGGCGCTGGTTGGTTTTTGCAAGCCCTGTGAAAAATTGCGTAGACATGTCATTGGGAGGGACACGTGCAATCCGCTTTTTCTAACAAGGGAGATGTCATTATTTTGAAACGGGTTCCCTAAAACAAAAAAAAAATGAGATGAAGAGAGAAAAGAATAAAGTGTAAGGGGTTTAATTTCATTTCTCCTTCATTTGGGATGAATCGTTCGGGCAAGATTTTTGTTGTCGCGTTTTTGTTTAGCGAAAACAGGGAAGCGACTTCGATATGTTTTTCGTCGTTGTTTTTTCTATCTGTCTGTTTTTATCGCCCTCTCCCGTCTGGCTGGCTTCTGGCTCACACACACCCCACACACACACCACACACACACACACCACACCCCCCACCCACACACACACACCACCACCACCCACCCACGGAAGAGAGCAGACAGACAGAGACTGAGAGACAGACAACAAGAGACAGACAGACAACAGCAGACAAACTGACAGACAGACAGACAGACACTCACTCTTTCTTCTCTCTCTTTCCCAACTCCGGGTATTTTGTATGCTATGAACCTGACGGGACCCCCTGTGTTGGGTTGCACCAGAACCAGGAGGAGGTGAACTCACCCCTCGTGAGTCTTTTTTCTCTTTCACTGGTTTAATCTTACACCCCGGGCTCTTTCCCCAGTCTCTGTGTTCTTCAGTCTCTATGTTTGTCTGTCTGTGCCCTGCGCGCGCGCGCGCGCGCGCGCGCGCGTGTGTGTGTGGTGTGTTCCTCCTCTCTCCCCTCCTCTCTCTCTCTCTCTCTCTCTCTCTCTCCCCCCCCTTGTCGAATAAAAGTTGTCCATTCTTTGAGTTCTGAGTCGAGTTCCTCTCTCTCTCTCTCCTCTCTTCTCTTCTTTCTTCCCCCTCCCCTTTTCCTCTCTTCCTCCTCCTCCTCCTCCTCCCCCCCTCCTCCTCCTCCCACGCAGTTCTGAATGCGTGAATAGATGTGTTTGTATGTGTGTGTACATAGTGCGCGTGCGTGTCTGTTTGTCTGTACGTGTGTGGATATTCAAGTGTGTGTGGCGTGTGTGTGTTATTATATGATTTATACAGAAATCAGGGTTTTACACCGGGGGTTTTGATGGGGGTATACGGATATCCTAATAGAAACAGGATTCGACGTGTGTGGAGACACAAAAGTTTTTCTGTTCACAGTCTCTGTGAAATGTTCGAAATTTTCATAGAAGACTTTACAAACGTGCATGGAATGATGCTTGGGGAATCTATAATAAGTGTTTATTTGACAAAAATTTTAAAACAAGTTTCGCCGTAAAAAATATTTAAAATTGTTCCCCTGATGTTTATATATACCCACTGATTCGGTTTCGCTGTGGAAAATCATAAACCTGAAGAAATTGGCAGACGATTTGGAAACCTCCGAAAAACGATTCGTCGGGACTGTGACCAGAATGACCGGGTGATGAATTTCTTTTTTGTTATGAAATGTAACAAATAAAAAGACATTAGAAATAAATTTATCCCTAAAAATTTAAATACAAGTCCGTATTTAACTTTTTGTCGTTTGCTTTTGGGGGTAGTAAAAAATGTTGCAAAACTTAGCGAAGTTTTTGAAACTTGTAAATTGTGAAAAATTACATTCTACTTTTAATTATAGGAAAATGTTGATTTTTTGATTTTTTTTTTTCTATTTTTTTGATTTGTTTAAAGTCCTCCATGCCCCAAAAGGGGTCGCGGGAAATTAAAATCTTTAAAAACTTTGAAATCTTTGTGTTGTGGTGTGTGTGTGTGTGTTGTGTGTGTGTGCACGGCGTGCGTGGGTGCCTGCGTGCGTGCCTCGTGCATGTGTGTGGGTGGTGTGTGTGTTGTGTGTGGGGTTGGGCGCGCGCGCGGTGTCTCGGGGCGGGCGCGCCAAAAAACGTAAAAGTGGTAAACTGTCATTCCGGTTAGCTTCATTCTTGAGATCATTAGCTGCAAGGTCCTCCTTGAAGCGAGCCCCTATTGCCCCTGTCCATGCCTGGTCATTGGTGGACGCGGTACCGTGGGGAAATATCACACATGTGTATGCTGACCAAAGGGATTTCCCAGTAGAGAAAAGATAGCTCTGGGGGTGAAAGTAATGGTAAAAGGGGACAGAAAAGAAGGTCGTGAGGGATCAGTAACCTTGACCTCAAGAATTTCCCATCAATAAAGGTTGGATCTGAACACAATAGAAAAAATTGTTAAGGAATTTCTAAAGTTTTTTTAAAATTTTCGCTTGTGGTAAAAGGGTAAGGTTTTAGGGAGTCCATGCTTTTTGCTGTCCATGCACAGCGTCTGTGCCCGGGCTGTCACATCCGCACCACTAGTCCTGAAGGGGGGGATGGGGAGGGGGGGGGGGGGGGGGAGGGGATTTAGACCCAAACCCAGGGAAATTTTGTTCGTTACATTTTTTTATATTGAAAATCTTCAGCATTCAGAAAAAGGCTGACACTCATGCAGACAAAACCAACTGACTGATAAAGGCAACCATTCCGCGTCGGATCACAAAAAAGATTGAATACATAAAAAAAATTTAAAAATGATGCCACACAAAAACATGAAAAAAACCATGACAGAACAAAACCTCGGGTTTTCCCACGCATGCGCACATGCACGCACGCCCACACACACACCACACAACACCACACACACACAACACCCCACACACACACCACACACCACACCCACAATATCCCCACGTACAGATAGACAGCAGACAGACATGCACAATTCATGTACACACACACAAAACGAGCGTGGAGGAGGAGAAGGGGGAAGGGGGGAGAGAGACACTTTGACACTTTGAATTTTTTGTCATTCCAAAAGGTCCTTTTGACAAGGGGGAGAGGTAACAGAAAAAAAAACTTTTCCCTTTTCCCTTTTCCCTGAAAAACAAATAGTACACTTCTTCCCATGTGTTCAAATCCAAAATTAACAAAAACAAATAAATTCGTAACATTTCTTTATGTCCTCACCCCGTCAGGAGAAATGCAGAAGGTTTAAAAAAAAAAAAAAAAAAAAAAAAGCCCCCTTAAGACTGACTCCACCACCGCAAATCAAATGAGGACATTGTTTTTTTCTGAGTTTCAACAGAAAAAAAAAAAAAAAAAAAAAAAAAAAAAAAAGACTGACTCGACCATCCACTCAATAAAATGACTTGATCTACAGATCTCTTCAACATGCATAATGATAACATTCATTCAGTATCTCTTAAATGTATTTATCTTCAATTTTACTATCCTTCATCCGCAAATTTTTCAATCTTCCGCGATAAATTTTCGCAACTGATTTTATTACAATTCATCATCGATGAAAACAATCAGCGACATTTTGTTTTTTTCGCTTTCTAAGGGAAAAATGAACGTTCGTCCGCACTTCATTAAAAAAGAAAGTAAGTGGAACCGAAAGTGTTCTTCGTCACAATAATAGCACTACGGAAAAGGAATTCTGTGGATTTTTTACATTCAAACCATCTTTTGTTCGCATTAAAACCTAAAGCCTAAACCCAAAAACTTGCGAAATTTATTCTGTGCCTTTTATCTTTTTATGACATTGAGAAACTTTTCAAAATGAAACACATTCTTAAAAGAAAAACCACGATATTTTTCTTTATTTTCCTATCCAGTGCCAATTCTGTTTAAAAGAACAAATAAGCCTGTTTTTAAATTCCGAAATAAACTTTGCTCATTTCCTATTTCCCTGAGTCATCCACATCCCCCAAAACCCTTTTTTGAAAGGACTTTCTTTATTTTAAAGCCCAGTTTTCTTTACCTTTTTCCAACTAGAACATCATTCATAGGCTTCCCTGCTCAAACGGGAGGGGTGCTTAAAGGCTAACCAATTTTTTTAATACATTTCAAAAAAGTACTTAATAAAAAGGGGTACTCCCCATTTCTCCAATAAGACGGTGTTGGTGAAAAATGGGTATTTGAAGGAAACGCTTATAGCAACATGTACTTTTTCCATTGCAATTTTATGTAAGCCCCAAATTTTCAGCTGCAAAGTGAAAGGTTTTTATTGATCAAACTTTTCCAAAATATCCCACAGTCTGTACATTCAGTTTTCTGGGGAATTTCGAATTCAATAGTACCTTTTTTCCCTTTTCTCAGGAGAGAGAGAGAAGAGAGAAAGGGAGAGAGAGAGAAGGAGAAGAGAGAGAGAGAGAGAGAGATAGTTAAAGAAAAAAATCCCGGGGGGTAACGTTTCGCAGTTGGGGGTGAAACAAGGAATTAACGGGGGGGCCCCCCCCCCCCCCTTTTTTTAACAGGAATGTCACCGTGACAAATCCAGATTTTACTGAATTCCGATTAAAGTTTCAAAGCGATTTCTTCTAAAAAAAAAAAAAAAAAATCCCAATAACCGAAAGGTGTTTTGCTTTTTCTAAACGTTAAAAAAAACCAAAAAAAAAAGGTTTGCAGCTTTTTGCTTTAATAAACCCAAAAAAGAAGTAAACTGAGGGGGACGGGATGGTGGGGGGGGAGGGGGGGGGGGGGGCGGGGGGGCGGGGGGTGGGGGGTGGTGTGGAAGGAAGGATTAGACATCAAATTTTCCAGCGTTTTTTAAAACCCTGTCTAAGCCGCACAGCATTAACAAAGTAAGTTCAAACCTTTAAAATTTTCAAAACATGGATTTGATCTCTTTTGGTTCAAAACAAATTGGTTTTTACAAAAATGGGGTTTTACAAATCAAGGTCTGTGTAATCACCCAAAATCTTTTTCTTTTTTTTTTTAAAATTCGTGTTTCATTCCCCAAAAAAATGAAGTCAAGGTTCAGAACACGACCCAGACTACCAGTCTGATTTGTCACTGAGGTTTGCCTGGTGTCAGAAACGAGTTTTTGTCACTGTGTGATTGTCCTGGCTGTAGAGAATCGAGTTTTGTCACTGTGGGATTGTCCTGGCTGTCGAGAATCGGTTTTTGTCACTGTGGGGTTTGTCCCGGGGCTGTCAGGGAATCGAGTTTTTGTCATGTGGGTTTGCCCCTGGCTGCAAGAACCATTTTTGTCACTGTGTGGTTTGTCCTGGCTGCAGAGAATCGGTTTTTTGTCACTGTGTGGATTGTCCGGGCTGTCGGGAAAATCGAGTTTTTTTTCACTGTGTGGATTGTCCGGGCTGTCAGAGAATCCAGTTTTTCACAATGTATGAATTTCTCTTTGTTTTTATGTCTCGTTTTGCTTTCTCTCAGGTGCTCCATGTTCGTATCTTTGTCTGACCACGTGTCGACTCCGTCTGCCTGTCTGTCTGTCTGTCTGTCGTCTGTGTACCTCCCTGTCCCCCGTCTTTTGTCCTTGTCTTCTCTCGTCTTCTCTGTCTCTGTCTGCTGTCTTCTGTCTGTCTGTTTTTCTGTCTGTCTGTCTGTCTGTCTGTCTGTCTCTCTCTGTCTCGTCTCTGTCTGTCTTTTTGGGTCTGTCTGTCTGTGGGGTCTGTCTGTCTGTCTTCCCTCTCTCCCTTCCCTCCCCTCTCCTTTTCCCTCCCCCCCCCCCTCTCCTTCGAACCTTGTAAACGGACGTTTTTGAGAACTATTAGGTATTATTTTCTTTATTTTTAGCTGTTCTTTTTTTTCTTTTTTTCTTTTCTTTTTACTTTGTTGCTGCCCCCCCCCCCACCCCCCCCCCCCATCATTCCTTCCAAAACAGCTCATGTAATTTGTTCCAAAAAAAAGTCAATGCCATCATAGTTCATTTGTGCTGTTTCATCTGAAACACCTATTTTTTTTTCCCCCTGCATCACTTTCCCCCCCCCCCCCCACCCTCCCCCCTTGGATTCTCTACCCAGCCCAAACCCACCTAACCCCCCCTCCCCCCCTATCCCATCATCTTCACGCCTAAACTTCATTGTCAGAGTCCCCGCTGCGGGTTCCATCACCCTATAGCCAGGACTATCCTCAAGGGCATCGTGGGGTGGAAGGCCCGGCACGGGAGAATCGTATCACGCGCCATGAGGCACTATCAGCGGAGACACGCAGTGCTATTTGGCATTCAGTGATGTTCAGTGATCTCTGGACCGACCCACTTACACAGAGCACCATCTTCAAGCTTCTGTATATCTTTTTTTTTGTTTTTGTTTTTTTTTTTTTTAATTTTAAAGCGGGGAAATTTGCGGAAAAGCATGGCGTTCCCCGGGAAAATTTTTCTCTCGCTTTGCGTGGAAACAGGATAAGTCATCCTCGCTTTCTTTCTGGCAAGTGCGAGAGAAAGCGCGGGAAAAAGTCCGCTTTCTTAACAAAAAAAAAAGAAATCGCAGAGAAAATTTTTCAGGAGAGAGAGAGAGAGAGAGAGGGGAGAGAGAGAGAGAGAGAAGAGAGAGATGGACGGAGGAGGGGGGAAGGGGAAAAAAAAAGAGAGCGAGGGAGTGAGAGAGAGAATAAAATAGAAGAGAAAAGAGAGAGAGGGGGGGGGGAGAGAGAGAAAAAATCTCGTGTATTAATCAGCATTAATCTATTTAAGAGAGAGAAAAGGGAGGGAGGGAGGGAAGAAAAGAACTTTGTGTTCTTATCATTCTATTATCTATTTACCTATTTCTATCTATAAATCAATCTATCTATTATCTAATAACCTACCCACCTCCTAATCCTTTCTTTCTATCTGAAAACCTCTCTCTTTCTCCTGTATCTATCTATCTCCTATCTATCGTCTATTATCTTTTTTTCTGTTTTTTTGTTACTATCTATCACCCACTATCAACATCAATCAATGATCAGGAAATTGGGCAGGGGATGTAGCGCCCTATCAGAGAGGCTTCCACAAAGCTGATTGGAAGAAACGGGGACTGTGTGGTCCGTTTCCCCGGCTGCGCCCCCTGGCTAATCAAATCAACACCGGGGCAGGCAACTCAGCTGGAAAGGGGCCGTCCATGTCACCACAGAGAACAAAAAAATAGGCTTCGGCTCACCCACCTCCGCCAGCTCCAACCGGCAAACCCGGGTTTCGCTGTTGTTTTCCGCCGGCTTACCCAGAATGCCTATTTTTAGTTCTCAAAAAGTAAACCTTTACAAACATACTAATGTGTGGGATTATCTTTTTATAGTTCTCTGTCACTGGACCTTTAAAGAAGTAAACAAACAAAACAAGGGGAATTTGGTTTAACCCATGCCTTTATTCTTAGGGGGGCTATTTGTAAACCCAATTTTGGGATTTCATTCTTTGGAGGAATGACTGGCTATTGAAAGCTATCTGAATAGGGATGTCTGAAAAGGGGGGGGATGGTGTTCACACAACTAGAACGTGGCATTTTGTTGAAGATTATTCTAAACCCCAAGTGACTTTTTCCCTCAAAATTCTGGGATTCCCAAAAATAGTACTTTCCGCTGAAGGGTAGGTTTCCAACAACCACTCGACAGATAGGTTTCTAAAAATAGTACCGTTCACGCGGAACGGTCTCAGAATCGAGATATCACCCTCAGTTTACGGGAATGGAAGGTGAGTTTCCCAATATTTTTGTCTCAACCAATCCCCCATTTTGTCTTGAGTAACAGCAATTTTGATGAACGGTTTGTGATTCAAAATTTATCTCTAATTCAGAAAAAAAACGTCTTGCGACAAAACAAAACATTTCAAACTGAAAACACGACTGACTGCACCCCGAAAAAGCAAGACAGCTGGGGTTCATTTGCAAAAACCAAGTGCTGGGCGGAAATGTCGTCACTTTTTCTAATCAGCTGTTTTTCTATCTAGTCTTGTGATTGGGGGAAGGTAAAAAAACATTTTTTGATATGTTTGGAAATTTAGCCGCCTAAATTTATACAATGCTCTAACGCCTGTACAAAACGCGCGGGGGGAATTTACCGCAATTTATACAAGCCGCGGGGCGGGCAGAAAAACGACCCCCTTTAAATCCTTATGTGAAAACTTGACACAAACCCCGGAAACAGTGCGGGCTTCGACTGGGCATTGTGCTTTTGGAAGCCGTGGCAAGCATTCGACCTAGAAACATAAAGGCAGAAGGGATTTGTCTCCCCAAAAAAGAATGAAACTTTTAATTGTAAAAAAAAATCTCATTAAGTCGTTCAGGTTCTTTTTCAAGCGGCATACGTTCTTATTCAATTTTTATTTAAATTTTAAAAATTTTTTATTCAAGTTCTTATTTAATTCTTAACAAGTCAACACAAGTTCTTAACAAGTCATCATAAGTCCTTAACAAGTACTTATTCAATACTATTCAAGTTCTTAACAAGTCGCATAAAGTCGTCATTAAGTTTTTATTAATCGTCTTTAAATTTTTCTTATAAAGTCGCATTAAGTTTTTACAAGTTCTTATTTAAGTTTTATCAAGCGTCACAAGTCTTAAAAGTTTTTATTCAAGTCATTAAATTATTTTTTTAAGTTCTTAAAATATTACTGCAATCAAATGGTAAAAAGAGTTTTTTGTTGTTGGCAGTTTGGTATTCTTTTTTGTTCAATTTTGTATTTAGTGCTGTGATTTTTTGGGCTGCTTTGGTTTTTTTTGCTTCTTTTTTAAATTTTTTAAAAAACGTAAAAACCCACCCCCCCAACAGCAATGACCCCAAAAATCAAACTCTTTAATCCAAAAACCCATGTCGACTTGGTGTTGTGGGTCTGAATCAATTTGTTATTTACAGCTGGCATTGAAACAATGTTGGCGTTTGGGGGTTGTTATGTTTTCTTTAGATTATATTCTGTATTCAACTTTAAATTTTTTTTTTGTTTGTTCCCATCTGCAATTTTTTTTCCTGCTGCAACACCCAGGATGAGGAGGTTTTTTTTACGGTCCTTTCCCCATAAATGTTTTCTGATTCTGTGATTTTCTGGCTCGGCATTTTGAAGGGAAACAAAATATATATTAAAATTTAATCCCTATTAATGGGATAACAATGTTCCAAATCTGAAATATAACACATCCAGAGACTCTAATATTTTGTTAAAAGGGGACCTGTGTTAAATCTACAAAAAATCTTTTTCAGAATCAATGGGAGCAAATCTACTAACAGTTTAGTGTACAAACTAAAAACCGTTTCCCCAACACTTTTGACCATTCTTGCCCCCCAGTTGCGCTTCATACCTGTTGGATACTTTACAATGCGGCGTCGACATCTGTTGAATCTTTTCTATGCTAAATTTCTTTTCCAAAGGTACTGTTTTGTTTTTCACACGCCGCCAAAAAACGCCTTTTCCCTTTTTTTGCGCATAATATTTGGGTCACAACTTACATTTGTAAGTTCGGGAATAAATCATCGCATTTTCATTTTTTTATTAATAATAATAAATATTTTTTTATTTTTAAAAAATGAGCACCAAAAAAACTATTACTAACCTTGTATACCATTCTGCTGTTTTGGGGGTTTCAAAGTGTGGTACACAATGCTTGGTAAAAGCTTTTTAAAGAATAAAACCACGTTTTGGAAAAACTGATTTTAAAAGCCCAGAAAGCGATGCGTTTTTACAGCTTCATTTGCTACGAAAGATTTTCTATTAAGCAAGGAATAATTCCAACAGAAAAAATATTAAAATTTAAAAAAATACATTTATAAAAATGGTTCACTCGAAATTGTGTTTGGTGGCGTGTGGTTAATGCCTTGCTTTTAGCGGAAGAAATTACGCATTTATAAACTACGGGTGACGGCGAGAGAAAAAGACATAACAAAGCTAGGGGAAAAAACTAGCCGCAGCAGGGCTGCGTATGAAAAGAAAGGATTGAGCAGTTAGATTTTTATTAACGATACAAAAAAAACAGGGACATCAGTTACACATTAAAGATGTTATCAAGCAATAAAAGAATATTATTTTGTAAAGGAAACCCAATCGAACATTGCCTCCCCCAAAAATTCGGGTTTTTTTATCAACCATCAGAAAAACAAAAATCAAAAAAAATTTGTTTTTCCCTTTTGGCAGCCCTTTGTGATTTTGTTCGCAAATTTTGGGCTGAAAAAAATGAACAAAATCTATTATTCGCCAAAAGGATATTGGAAGGGAAAAAAAAACAATTAAAAAAGCTAAGCCAAGCAGCGGAGTCATGAAAAACAGCAAAAAAATGTTACTAAAAAAGCGATTTGGCAAAATTTTTCTACCACGCCTAAAAGAATACAGAGACCACACTTTGTCAACAAATACGAAAGCACCCACAAATGGATCTTCTATATTTACCCCAGATACATTAGACGAAA
Source organism: Conus canariensis (assembly GCA_033310375.1). Taxonomy (NCBI): domain Eukaryota; kingdom Metazoa; phylum Mollusca; class Gastropoda; order Neogastropoda; family Conidae; genus Conus; species Conus canariensis. Next base: position 17,807 of record JAMYXO010000736.1, read on the forward strand.
AAGATTTAAGTACGCACTTTCGCATTTAAAGTTCAAGATACAAAGATGCTGAACCATTAAAACAAAAAATGCTTCTGGTTGCTGTCGCTTTACAACTGTATATCAACAGGGCCCTTAACTTTCCCGCAGATTCAAATCGATGTGGGAAAGAATTTAAAGGACAATGAATCTTATTTTTAAAAAAAAAGTTAGCATTAAAAGAGGCATTCCCGGAGTTTTACGATCAAGGCTTTGGTTTTAAAACTTTAACAAACAGTTATCTGAAAACTTTTTCCTACCCGTATCACAGAGAGCTGATTGACAATTCTCGCAAACAGAAAAGGGGAAAAAGCTCCCTCAGTTTTGCGCGCAAAGAATAATGAAGAAATTTTAAAGGTCTAAACCGTACAAGCAATCAAAAACAAACAATAAATGTTGCATTGAAAACTCACCCGTAAACTATTTTCCATTTGGTTTAAAAGTGAGATACCTTTTTTCACCGGGGGAAGCGGAAGGGAAACTCGATCAGGGCAACAATCCAGTTTGGGTGTTGACCAAGAGATAAAAAAAATTGTGAAAATGAATCCGCCCGTGTATTATTTACGAGAAAAACAAACAAAACGACCACCCCCCCAAGATCTTTTTGTGAAGGAAGAACGCAGATAATCCCGCCAACACAGTTCCAGTCGCTAGTTAATTTAGGCAAATCATTTGAGTTTAAAATGGGAAACCAAAAGAAAAAAAAAAGTTTTCAAAATTAATCGTCAATTACGTTAAATATATTATCAAAAAAAAATTTTAAAAACATTGACAATCTTATGCCAGACAATCGCTTACTACCCCAACCCAGATTCTGAAATTTTTTTATATGGAAAAAACAAAATCTTGAAATGATAAAAAAAATTGAAGCAATTTAGCAGTAATGAAAGAGAAAATAATTTTGGCTATACGGGGTAAGAATAGTTTAGCTTTTGAAAAACTTACCAAAAAAACCCATGAAGACTTCTGATAACACTTGACCCAAAAAGAAAATCCCTGAAGACATATATTAACTATTCTCCCGTGCCCCAAATTTCATATGAAAAACCTGGGTTTAAAAAAAAAACTCGTTTAGTGTTTTTTCATCTAAAAGACTTCTTTTTTACAACATTGTGTTAATCTCATGCAGATTTGATCGCAGGTTGTAAATTTTCTGATGAAAAGCTTTTTATTGAACAATGCTTCTTTGAGTTAATCGAAATGTTTGATGCACAACACTGCGAGATATTCCCTTTTCTTTTTTTAAAAGTTTTTTTTTTGGCTAGCAAGACTGACATTTTTGCCTTAAACCAAAAAACTCCTTGATCCACCCCCAGATAATTCATCCTTTTCTTACTTAAAACCCCTTATTAATAACGAATGCAAAGGTGAATCTTTTAGGGTAATCAATGTGCGTACCATCCCCCTGCCCTTTAGCTACTTCTAATTTCCTTCTTTAAGAATTTCATAGGGATGTCGATTACAAAGGTCTGTACGGTACAGAACCCGGGCTCAGGATACAAGGGTTTAAAGTAGTCATAAAGAAATTCTAACATCAAAAGCTTCGACACTCTAAACAGTAAACCCCCAAAAAAAAACAGGTTTGTCCAATTTGACTTTCTTTTTTTTATCTTTTTCCAAAAAGCTGATCTGAAATCTTTTTGAAGTCTTTATAATTAGGGTTTAGAAGTTAGTTTAAATTGCATCGTTTTCCCTGGTGACCAATTAACATCTTTTCGCTTGTGCGGATTTTCCTAGTCTTTCCCCAAAAACCCGTTTTTCATCAATTGAAAAAAGTCTTTTTTCTGAGCATCGCGGATTTAGTTCTGAATCAGGTTCTTCGATGAAGGTTTCAGAACTGTTCTTGATCAAAAGCAATTATACGATGAACACGTCAACTTTAAACCATTTTTAAAAAAAAATTGAAGAAATCTGAATGACGACTAATTTTTTTGGTCAGAAAATTAGGCCAGTTTAGGCGGTTCTGTCATTGACACTTTTAGGGGTTTTTTTTTGCAATGGGGAATCATTTTGGTAATCAGAAGTTTTGAGGAATTTTTAAATCAACTTCAGAATGAACCTCTTTTTCGATCAGCTTCTAAAAGGGAAGGGGCCCTTTTAAAAACTTTTAATGTCTTTTATCCCCGTGGACATTTTAAAGTTGGTAATGGAAGTGATTTCCCATTGCCCATCCATACAGATTGTTTGCATCTAAATCATAAGATATTAGACCTTTTTCTTGGATCATAGTCGTCCAAGTTTTGTTGTTTGCTTTACAGTAATGGGCGACGCCCTATGATTTCCCCCCCAATCCGTTTTCAATCACTGAAGCATTTGGAGGTCAGACAAAAAATCAATTTTTACTCCCTAAATTTTTAAAAAAGGTCCCAGCTCATCCCGGCGCAGAAATAAAATGCCAGGATCTAGACTATAATGTTTCAGCAGGCTTCCAAATTTTTTAAAAACTCCCCCAACAAACAGGTTTTCCGCCATTAAATAGGAATCATGATAGTCTCCCACGTTTTAAAACTTAACTTCGCCACGCATTTGAGCAGCGGTAATCAGAATCATGATGTCCTTTCCCCTGAAATAGAAAAGAAAGCACCTTTAGGCGGAAGTGTATCTTCGTCAAACCTTTCCCAAGTTCAGTACCAAAAGGGGAAACGCCCTTTTTAACAAGGGGGGGTCAAAAAATTCTTCTGTTATTGGGCAGGACTTTAAGGACAAGCCAGGACTCTAACCCCCCCACATGTGTTTTATAGGTCTAGAAAGACATGTTATTTAAAAGGAAACACATGTCTTTTCTGATGACGCGCAATGCATGACACCCTGAAGTCGCTGGTTACGCTTTCATTATAAGTGAGAGTCGTAAACCCGCAAGTTGTGAAAGAATATAGGGAGCTTTCCATGTCTTTGGTTTTAAACTTTAGTTGAAGATTGCATTTTTTATGTGCTGCTCCCTAAAAATTCCCCTAATGGATCAGGCCCTTTTTCTTTTTGGGTTTTCTGCGGTGGCAACCAAGGCCACCCCACAAATCCAACAGTGATGGCTGAGTCTACGTTTTTGGTCTTCAGGCGTCATTATGATTTAATAAGTTTAGATTATTAAACAGGCATTCGCACTTGCTGCATGCGTTTTAAGAAATATTTTGCAGCATTTGGTCCTCTGTATAATTTTGGCTTTTAAAGGGCCCATCCCACCTAACAATGAGAAAGGGAAATAGCAAATCTGTGATTACTCATTAAGACTGTTTTTGGGGTTTCTGTGGGGTTGGCCTTTAAAGGAACAATGAGTGATTCGAAGCTGCGTAAAAACAAGGGCAGTTTGCAACCGTTTTTAGTTCTTAAACTAAATTTTCTCCTTCTCCGGGGGTAATTTTTCTGTATTGCAGCCAACTGGGGGAGACAAGTTTTCATGTTCGTCGCAGCTTGAAAAGACGGAAAATTTTTGTTAAACATTTTCTACAAAAAATTCTTGTTTTATGTTTTTTGTATAGCATATAATTATCTTTGGTATTTGAGTGTGTGAAACCCCCTTTGGCTTTGCATTAGGGGTAAGTCCAATGGGGGTTTGGTTGGGTTTACCCATTGTTGGACTTTTTTTTGACACCTAAGGCAGAAGGTTTGGTTCTTAACCCCTGTTAGACATTAACATTTTGGTGGATTTTGTTTTTTTAAAATGATCAATTTTTTCTACAGCCTAGGAAAAAGGCCGTTAAGTTAAGATCATTGACCCACTGTAAATATTTTTATACTCTCTCGCATTTTTGGCAACGTGATGAGCCCCTTTGCAAGAACCACCACATAAAAAATTGTCGTCTGAATTTTTTATTTTTCAAAACTCTTTCCCTTTTCAACTAAAATTGGGGCAGTGGAAAGAAGACTTGCCTCACGGCTCATACTTACCTGTTTAATCTGATTTAGGACTTCACCCTCTGACCAACCAGAGCCCCTTTATTTTAAAACTGCTTCAGGGCTTCATTAAATGTGTAAGAAGTTTATCTGCCCAACCAGGGGTTAAAATCATTTAGAAAGAATTTTGTGTTTAGTTGAACCCAGACTTTTAGATTTTCTTCGTTTATTTTTATATTCATTAAAAAACTAAACCTTACTTTAACTGGAGGGTTTATTGTTAGTTTACTTGGAACTTGAGAAAAAAAAAAAGTACAACCTTGCCCGACCTTTGTTGGGCAATAACTCTAAAAAGACCCCATTTAAAGCTTTTACAAACGCTCTTCCTCGGCTTGCTTCAAACAATTATCGAACCTTCATTAAAACTTTTTCCATGGAGCTTCTTTTTAACTCAAAAAATTTATTTTAAAAAAAAAAATAAAAGTTAATCAGAATCAATATCAAAGCTTTTTGTGTTGGACTCTAAACTAAATATAAACACCCTTTGGGGTTGTTTTAATGAGCTGTTTTTAAAAGAGTTTAATTTTCGTTTACTTTTTTTAAACATTCCTTTTTTATCTGGGCGGGGTTTTGGTTGTTGAGAAAAATTTCCCTTGCCCTTTTTTTGAAGATCAAAATTTTGTCTTTTTTTAGTCCCCCAAAATCAGCCTGTAGCGACAAATTTTTCATCCGTGATGTTTGAGTCGGCAAGGCTTTTTCATTACAGTTTTAAGGAACTAATTTAGGTTATTTTTGAACCTAGCTGGTGCTTTTGGAGTTTAGCTTTTATTTTTTTGCTGACAGCACTTACAGCCAAGAAAAAAGGCCAAGAGTTAAAACAAACCACCTAGAGGTAAAACTGCCGTGCACCTACCCCGTTGCAAGAGACCTACACTTGTTCCTGTGATAGACACTATATCGATGCTCCATATTAACATATGTCCCGCATTAAAGACGCAGAATACCTTTGTTTGGTTTTTTCTGTATTTTAAAGGGCCCGCTCTAGTTTGGGGTTTTCATTTTTGTAATTTGGGTTTAAACTGAAAGTTTTTATTCTAAGCAGCGCTATCTCTTCTTTTTGGGGACTTTTTGGGTAAGTCGAACAGACAGCTTTTTTAAAATAAAAAAATTAGTATTGGATTCTTTTAATCTTTATCTTGAATATTTCCCGCCCCATAATTAAAAAAAAAAGTACATTAAGTGGTTTTTCACTCTCTTTTTTTTTTATCAAATTTTAATGTTTTTACGTCTTTAACTGTTTCCCCCATCCCAGCAACTATTATCCCCCGTTGACCTTAGGTCAATCCAAAAAACCCTATTTTTTTGTTTAAATATTTTTCAAATCTAACACGTGAAGGTGTAGATCTTTAGACACAAGCATGTTGGATTCTAGACCTCCCCCCCAAACAATTTTCTTATTTTTTCAAAAAATGAAAAGGTTTAAGCCCGCTACCGGAGACTTTGGTAGGACTACCTCAATTGAACATTGTACTTTCGTTTTTTAGGGTTGATAAACTTTTCATTTGTCTTTTGAATGGTTCTTCATCTTCACACAGCAATAAAATACCTTTAAGGGATCTTGCTGCGGCGCTAAAAAAAAAATTCCATATAGTGTTCCCCTGCTTTTAGGATATTTTTAAAAGAGAATCACTCTTTTTGTAAAATATTGCTAATTTTGACTGAATTGTTGCCAAAAGCCCTTTCTAAGTTAGGGTTGCTAACAATGTCAAACTTAACGAGATGTCGAAAATGCTGTACTTGGAATCGTGTCTGTAGATTTTTAAAGACATTTGATTCATTAAAAGTTATTCATTTGACAAACGCTTTTAATGCTCCTTTAAAGTATGGCGAAGCGCTTTTAACAACTCAAAATTAAGGGTATGGAAAAGCGATTTCCATAAGCAAAACTTACAGTTCAACTTGTTGCCGGCTTTAGCGTCTTCGGGTTATTCTGTGTTTTAGTGCTTCGTTATTTTCGATTCCTTTAAACGCAAGATCGGGCCCTTTTATTATCGGTTAGCCATAGATCACAATAATTAAAAAATGTCTGCATTGTGTAAAGAAAAAAATTTCTTGCCCCCCCAAGTTTTTTAGAATTTTCTTAACGATTGCCCGTCCCAATTCTGGACACTGTCCGTTTTCGTCTGTTGCGATTTTGAGTTCTATTTTGAAAGTAAGCCGTCAGATCCCGGGACAATCATTATCTTCCCCAGGGCTGGAAAATTTAAAAAAGAATTTTATTGAATCAATAGTAGATGGATTATTTGGGAAAAATAATATTCTTTTTTTTCCCTTTACGCCAAAGGGGTCTTTATCTTCTATCGGGTCAAAAATCGAGCCATATGCTTGTGACATTTTTTTTATAAAACAAATAAAAAGTTAATTAAATTTAAAAACAGGCAGAAGAAGATTATGTGTTTTTGATCCTGGGACACATGAGTGAAATGACTCCTTTAACACACCATTAAATCATTGCGGGATGAATTTAAAAGAAAGTAGGTCAAAACATTTTATCAAAGTTTGGCCAAAACCTCCTGATTTTATAGACCCTAATGATTTTAAACAAAAAATGACCTTGTTTTGGAAAAAAAGACGAAGGACAACTTGTTCAGCTTACAACTAAACCCAAATCTCAAAAGTTTTTAAAAAAAGGTACAATTAGACAAAAGGCCAGTGTAGCGATCAAAATCGCCTTTGGGAGCTAAACCCGCGAGATTAGACAGGAGGCAGTTGCAAACTTCAAAACCACTACAAAAACTCCCAACAATAACCAAATACAAAACATGGAACTTTAAAAATTTAAGCCCCAACCCGCAACGAAATAAAAAAAACCATTTTTCAGAAAAACAGTATTTAAAAAAATGCACGATCCCCCGCTACCTTGGAGAAATAACGGCCCTTGACAGCTTTTTAAAAAAATCAAGGCGAATTAACAACAATTTTGCAAAACTGGGGAACTAGATGGCAATAAAAAAGAAAAAGAAAAACTAGTTGAGGCTGATAAACCACAAATTAGGGCCGGGTTTAAAAAAAAGAATAACACAAAGACTAAAAGATCTTGAACAAGAAAAGATCAGCAAGACTAAAGTGCTGTCTACTAACGAAACAATTACGAACCAAGTGAGAAAAAGAGAAACTATCCAAAGAATTTAATGAAGACACGACGCTAGCAAACGAAAAAACACTGTTTAAGAGCAAGGTGTCACTTTCAAGTGTTATAACACCCCTTTGGATTTGAATAAATACACTGGGGTTTTTGGGTATTACAGGCGGGGGTGGTGGGGGAGCAGTGCCCCCAGGCCCGCCAACTCCCCGTAGATAAATCATGGGTAAAAAAACAACTCGATCACCTTGCAATTTATTAAAAAAAAAAGCCAGTAAGGCAAAAAGATTCTTTGCCCGGTATAATGGGGGGGTCGTTAGCTGGCTTTTGTCTACGCAAGTAAAAATGTTGGCTTTATGGGCCCAGCACTTTTGGGGATTTTGTTGTCTTAAAGTTTTGGGTTTCCCCTTTTTTTAAATAAAGGACCAAGTAATCCTAGGGCAGTTAATCCAATAACAAGTGCCGTCTTTTCATATTTAGGGAAACAGCGGTCTTTAATGGCCTTTGAGCTTTGGGCCTGGGGGTTTGGTGGGGTTTTGAGGGGACTTTTTTTTTTTTATTGTTTGTACTGGTCAGAATTAGTCGTTTTGTCCAACCTTTTGTTCATTTCCGCAAAAAGGGTTTCTTGTTGAGTTTATATTGTTCCCACCCCGGGGCCTGAGGTCAAAGGGACAGAAAAAACCAGGGGGGGGACAGCAAAATCACTTTCGATCTTGCGTATTCAAAACATTTTGGTACCTTTTTAAAACTTTAAAGCAAATCAACTGCAGAATTAAAAAAATCCTCTAAATTTGCTAAATACGTTTTTGGGGCCCAAACCAGTAGAAGGATCAATTATGTTTGTCTCGTTTGGCTTGCGAACCTAGCAAACACCAAAAAAAAAAACAATAGATCGTTTATTCGTTCTTTCCTCTTTTGTTTGGGCCCTTAGAAATACCAAAATAAAAAGTTTCCATTTCGTTATTTTTCTTGCCTATGGCCCGGGTGAAAGTTGTGGGGCCCGAAGAGAAAGAGTGTAAGGAGGGTTCCAAACTAGTTATACTTTCTGTGCACTCCCCAATAATAAAGAGTGCCTAAACCATGATTAAGATCCAACTTTTGTCTAAAGCTGTCTTTTGGGGCAAAATAAATTTTGTTCAGATTCCTTTCAAAAAACCTTGTAAACATTCTGTTGCTGAAAGGATTAAACTTTTGCATTTGGGAAGGCACTTGCAGTTCAGAAAAAAATACTTGAAGGTGTAATAAAAATGAAATCTATTCACTGACCCCACCCAAAGGGTCAGGAGATTAAATGATCACATACCACCCACACCCGTTGATGCCAAAAAACAACAAAGTTTAACTGGGTTTTGTAAAAATGCATCGGATGACAAACCACCTTTCGGGTGTGGCTTTTTTAATAGGGGGTTAAGATATTGTTTAATGGGGTACTAACCTTATTAAAGGCGTCAACTAGTCACAGAAATGTCAAGGGGATAGTTGTTATATCTTTGGAGAGTGCGGCCCGACAGAAATTTTTCATTATATATTGAATGCACTCATTTTTAAATTTGTTTTAAAAATTTGAACAAAAACAACCAAAACAGCCTTCGTTTTTTTGAGTAGCTTTGATAATGAATGCGGAACCCGAAGGGTTGCACTCCCTGAAATTCTACAAGCGTAGGGTTTAATAAAGTGAAACCAGAAAAATAATAAGGTTCAAAAAAAATAAGGAGGAGGGTTAGATAGCCAGTTAACCATCCCGATGGTTATTACGGGGGTTTTGTCGCTAAAAGAAGCAATGATAACTTTGGGGTTATCTCAAACTTAACAATCAAATTTTAAAATAATGTTGACATTCGAACCCAAGAAGAAAAATACGTTACATTGATAGAGAGCTCTAAAATTTAGGCTTTGCAACAAACATAATGTCATTTTTGGTTTTTTAGTTACTCAGCAAAACTACTTATGAGGGGGAAACCCTCGATCTTGCATTCATTCATTTCTCTATGCATTTGGACAGCTGGCACTGTGAAAACTTAAAGATGGAAGGGCCCTCAACTGTTTAAGACTTTTCATCAGGGAAAAACTGCATATTGCGATTTTAAAAATTTTACAAACCCTAATTTACAGTTTAAAAGATTACTTGTGGGAGGGTCAGATCATTTAATATAAAAATCCAGAAAAAAAGGAAAGTCGTAAAATGTGATAACCTGCACATTTTTTAGAAATAAAAATAATACGTTGTTTTTTAAAAAAGTCACGTGGGGCCCGAAGAATCAGGGGTTACATTTGCGCCTGAGAGGTGTGTAACTTTAGAATTAAAAGGGCCTTGCAGAGTTGAGGACTTGAACAAAACGGTGGAAAAGGCACTTTGTATGGTTTTTAGTACAAAATAGGTTTAATAAGCGCAAAGAGTTACGACAAAAAAAGGGTTTTCCCAAAATAAACAACTACCAATCTGAAGCAATAATCAGTCATTTTGAAATAAAATAGTTCGAAAAACTGACAACAAAAAGGCACTTTGAACCATATTTAGAAGGGACATAAAAAATTTAATTTGTAAGCCCCTTTACATTTTTGACCCAAAAAATTTTAGAAAAGATTGAACTTGGCCCTTTTTAAAAGAATTTATGCCCCGAGGACAACAGTCGAAAAGAGATCGAAAAAAGAAGTTTGGGAGCAAACAGTACATCCTCCACGAAGAGAAAAAGTTTTGAAGGAAGCTACACAAAAGTACAGTTCTTCCCGACGTTATTAGGAGACACGTTCCAATGATAATTGAAAATTTTTGTCTTAAAAAAATGTGGGGAGGAATGGAGTGTGGGTGCGGCAACCTTTGGGGGAATTTTTTTGCGGCAAAAAAACGTTACAACAAAAGTTTCTGAGTGGTTCGTCCGTGGTGAAAATTTTAAGGGCGTAAAAACAACAACAAAAAAAGAAAACTTTAGAAAAAAATCTGACAAAAAAGAGTTGGATTAATTTACCTTTAGACCTTTTAAAGTTTTATTGTATATAAAAATTTTTTGGAGGATGTATGAAACAACACAACGGGGTAAATAAAACTGTATAAAAATATGGAGCAAACGATTTGGTGTCAATGCCGATGTTAAACTTTTTGACAAAAAAACCCCCTTTTTCATTGATTTGTGGACGACTGGTTGTGGAAAAACAATAATTGTCCCCGCCTATTTTCAAACATTATCGTTTTAATTTGATCATATTGTAATTTTTGTCCAACATCAAATGGAACAAAAACATTTCACGCAGAATTTATAAAGGGCGGATGATAAATTATTTAGTTTTACCCTAGCAATAAAACGAGTGAGTGTTTAGAACAATTTTTTTAAACGTTTGAGGGAACGCAGACATTATTTATTAAGATGATTTTCGGGAAAAGGATATATCAAAAAAGAAACGTTTGCAAAAAATGGGTTTCAGTGAAGACATGCGGGGTAAGTGTGTGGATTTTTATGTCAAAAATATAATCGTTTTAAAAAAACTTTAAGAGCAATTAAGACAGTGGTTTATTTCCCCATGAAAGAAGAGACGCATTTGATGAATGTATGCGGAAAATGATGTTATTGAAAAGATTTAAGAAAAACGAAGGATTTTAAGCAAAAACTTTAATCTAAAATTTTTCTAAATTAGTGTAAAAACAGTAATCCTACCAATATGTATTTTTGTAAATGTTTAATTAGAGAACATAAAATGGCATTTGGGTAAGCCGGGGGGAGCAACAGCGAAACCGGCTTTAGCCGGGTTGGGCTGGCGGGGGTGGGGGACCCGAAACCATTTTTTTTAATTCTCCACCACCCAAACAACCCTGTCGCTGAGAGGAACGAACCCTCAACCCGGGGCCTGCGACATTTACCCCTGGACCACTTCTCACCATGCCTGCTAGTTTTGCCAGTCGTTGGATGGTTAGTGTTTCTGCTAGCCTCGCGACATTGACCATGGCCACTTCTCACCATGCCTGCTATTGTGCCTGTCGTTTGGATGGTTATGTTTTGCGCCTCACGCATTGACCACTGGACCACTTTTCACCATGCCTGTAGTTGGCCTTCGTTTGGGTGGTTTGTTTTCGCTAGCCTCGCGACATTGCCACTGGACCACTTCCACCATGCCGCTAGTTGGCCTGTCGTTTGGAGTTAGTGTTTTTTTTCTACCGGACACTTTAAGGATCACAAAAGGGGACACCCCCTCCTTTAAACTGGCTTTTTAAATTAAAGAAACAGGAAACAACGGCGCTTGTACTTATCTGTCGTGTCCCCTCTCTCTCTGTCTTTGTCTCGTCTCGTCTTGTCTTTTTCTTTTCTCTCTCTCTCTCTCTCTCTCCTTTTCTCTCTCTCTCTCTCTCTCTCTCTTTGTCCGTCTTCTGCCGTTTTCTGTCCGTTCACAGTCCTCACGTTTTCTGTCTGTTTTCTTTCTATTTTTGTCTGTCTGTTACCCATGCGCAAAAAGAGGTCTAGACCTAGGAGTTTTGTCCGATTTTTTCCAATTTTTCCAGTCAGCCTCCCTGGGGCCTTTTCCACACCAAAATTTGTTTTGACCTTTCGCTTTTCGCAAGAGAAAACCACTCTTGGCATACAAGCATTGTATGCGATCTCTGTTCGAAATTTCATCCTACAGAAAATTTTCACTGACGTTCAAGTTGAAGATGGAGTGGCCTGTGCAGCTATTTCCCTGGTGCTCCTTCTCAAAAATTGTTTGGGAACAATTTCCCCAAAGCTTCTGTTTATTCTGTGAACTTACAGCCGGTTTTTGGCATTAAAAAAAGCTCTCAATCACAAAGAAGGAATTTCTGGGTTTTTTTTGGATTTTTGCTGCAGCTTTGGAGCCATACTGGCGAACTCCAGCACCTGAACTTTTACACTTTTTTTAACTTTTTTCCAAATTTTAAAGCGAAGGTTACAACCTTGTTCTGGCTTGGTTCCTGGTCATGTTGGAACGGAGGGAAAAAAAGGTTGATCGTTTGGCCAAGAATGCCAAAACGAGAAACTGTCAAACATATCTGTCCCCTGCCCAAACTGAAAACCAAAATTTAATAATTTTTGTCAGAGGGCCTCTGGGGAGGAGGGTGGAATCACAGCGGATAACAAACTCCTTTTAGATCCGTCCAAACCTAAAGGATTCCTCTCATCTACGTCTGGTGGTCGCAAAGAAGAAAAAGTTCTCTGCCGGCGCACACCGGGCCCTTTGTTTTTTTCTCATTCGTACCTTTTAAAAGGAAGAAACTCCGTGGTGCATTCCATGTCTGCGCCCTCAAAGGAAACATATTCTTTTAGGCGTTGGGACTTGCATGATGTGGACACAAACATTTTTTCAGCAATTCCCCTGAAAATTTTGTTTAGAATGTTTCCCCCGTGCGATCTTTGAATTCTTGAAAGAGATTAACATTTTTATCGGCTCGAGGGTTTTACGTGGAAATTTTTTTAACAAAATTTCGGGTAGGGTTTTTTGAAGATGTATTTTAAAAAAATTGTGATGATTTTAACGTGGGACAGCCCCCGATATGGCCCCTTTCGGTCGGCGGGGCAAAAGCAAAATTTCCTTACCATACTGACCCCGGCGGTCCGGGCGGTCTCTCTCTCTCTCTCTCTCTCTCTCTCTCTCTCTTCTCTTTTCTCTCCTCTTTTTCTCTCTCTCGTGGTTTTTCGCGCGCGCAATTTAAGTGCGAGCCCAAATTTTATTTCAGCTGTGCAGTCGGGAGAGTGCTACTACGGGGGTGATTTTGAAAATATCTTTCGGTATTCTCAATTTTACGATTAACAGTTGGTGTTTGGGGCCCTTTTGTAAATGAGCGTGACCCGTAAAATGTTACAGCGCAGTGTTTGTGATTTCCTTTTTGTTTTTCCTCATTGAGATAGGTCGGTGGCCTTTGCAATTAAAAAAAAATTTCCCAGTTCCGAGTTCCAGTTTCCCTCTCTCTCCCCCCCTTCTCTTTCCTCCCCCCTCTCTCTCCTCTCTCTCTCCCTTTTCTCTCCCCTCTCTCCCCTCTCTTCCCGTTTCCTCTTCTGTTTTTTTTGTCCTCCATCTTTTGTCTGTCCTGTCACTTTTTTCGGGCTGTCCGTCCCCCTGTCTATTGTCTGTCTGTTTTTCTGCGGTCGGTCGGTCGGTCGGCTTTTTCTCTGTGTCTCTGTCTTGTCTGTCTGTCTGCTGTCTGTCTCCCCCCACTCCATCCCCCGTCCCCCCCCACCTCTTTGTCTGTCTTTCTGTTTATTCTCGTCTCTTCTTCTCTGTATCCTCCTTTTTCCACCCCCCCCCTTTTTTCCACCCCCCCCTCCCCCTCTCTCCCCCCCTCTCTCCTCTTCCTCTCTCTCTCCTCCCCTCTTCCTCTTCCCCTCTCCGGATGTCATGTTTTTTACCACGCTTGTCCCTTTGTTAAATCCGTGCGTTTCCCCCCCTGATTCTGCAGCTGGCCCTTTTTTAGATTTGTTGTTGATAATGACTCAAAATCACGGAACTGTTAGCAGTTTTTTTTCTTTTTTTTGGCTGCTGTTGCCGCTGCTGCAGTGTCTCTCTGATAGATGACGAAAACGACGACAACGACGACAACGACAACGACGGGGCGATGATGAGATGATGAGAGATATGATGGAGATGATGATTTTGTTTACTGCTGCTGCTGTGCTGATGATGATGATGATGATGACAATGACACGGATGATGACGTGATGATGAAATGATGATGATGATGATGATGAAGATTTTGATAATGATGATAATGAGTGGAATGGAAAGATGACAATGATGATGATGATGATGATATGACGACGAGATGATGATTCTTCTTGTGCTTCTGATACTCTACCCCTCTTATTGCTGCTATCGGAAAACCGCCCAAATCGTCACCCGACCCCCAAAAACCCACCCCCACAATTTATTCCCAATAAATACATTCCGGAAATCCAGATGCTGCTGCAACTTTTGTGACGACCATTCCTAATACGCTGCTTTTATTGTTTCGCCCTCCGCCGCTGCGCCTCCTCTCCTCCTTTTTCCCCCGGGGGGAGGAGGGAGATGTCCCAAAAAGGGGGGGGGGGGGAGGGAGAAGAGGGGGTGGGGATCACAGGATTTAGAGTGAGAACGCGACAAAGTTTTGAACCCCCTTTGGCCAGGGCGGGCCAACTTGTTTGTCGCCAACAAGAGGGTCCGAAAAAAGCGGAATCGTAGTTAAAGAACTTTTTTGGGGTGATCTTTATGAAAAGGGGAAAGGGAGGGGAGGGGTGGGGGGGGGGGGGGGGGTAGGGGGCTTTTTCGTTCTTCTTCTTTTTTTTTTTTTGGGGGGGGGGGGTGGGGGGAGGGAAGCAGGGGGAAAAGGGGGGGTAGAAGGACAAGTAGTAGAGTTGCTTGTTGGAGACTCTCCGCAAAATTTGCACTTTTTGGGTTTTTTAAAAAAAGCAAAAAAACAATGCAAACCCAGACAAACGATCAGGCAGTCACCTCAAAAGTTACAGAAAGACTCGTGAAAAAATTTTTAATCATGACTCAAGTAATCTATCTGTTATCTACGTTTTATGAAATGTATGGTCTCCGGGTTTTTTTTTTTTTAGAATGGCAAAAACAAAAAAAAAACAAAAAAACAAAACAAAAAAACAAACAAAAAAACCCAAATTTTCAAAAAGAGACGGTGCAGGGGGGAAAAAATAAACAATCTTACATAAAGTTAGGAACCGCCAAGAGAAACGTGGACAAACGAGTCACAAGACAAAACCGACGCGTTTCGACCTCTTAGGTCTTCTTCAGGGAAGACACAAACAAATAGGAAAAAGAAATGAACGAGTTTGTCACTTTGCTTAGATCTCTTTACGCAAAGTAGGCGTTGAATGAAAACCCGAAGAAGACCTAAGAGGTGAAACGCGTCGTGTTTTGTTTTTGACTCGTTTGTCCACTTCTCTTTGCGGTTCGCTAACATTTATTTTAAAAGAAAAACCCCTTGATACATTTTGACGCCGAGGTTTTGGGGGGGCATGTGGAAACGCGTTTTCCTTCCAGCCTCTTTGAAATCAACGACTAACATTGGAAGGACGTAGTCACCCAGCCCCCCCCGTTTTACACCCCCCCCCCCCAAAGTTCTCCTCCCTACCTGCACAAAGTTGCTCAAAAAAAACTACTATAGATAATCTATAAGTTCCCGAATTGAAACATTCATGTGGGGGGTGGGTGGGTGGGTCGTGCGTGGGCGTGCGTGTGGGCGTGCGTGGTGCGAGCCTCTCTCTCTCTCTCTCTCTCCCCCTCTCTTCTCGGTGTGTGTGTGGTGTGTGGCGTGCGTGCGTGCGCGCGCGCGCGCCGCGCGCGATCGCGCGCGCGGTGGGGTGTGTGTGTGAGTGTGGTGTGTGTGTGTGTGTGTGTGTGTGTGTGTGTGTGTGCGTGTGTGTGTGTGAGGTGTGCGTGTGGTTTGGACTGTTGATCTAAGTCTAAAACAGTGTGTGTATTTGTAGTGTTTGTTTTTGGGGGTGGTGTGTGTGTGTGTGTGTGTGTGTGTTGTGTGTGTGTGTGTGTGTGCGTGCGTGTGCGTGCTGCGACGCGCGCGCGCGCGCGCGCGCCGGGGGGTGTGTGGGTTTTTGTGTGGGGTTTGGGGGGAATGAGCCCCACACCCTGAGATCCCCTTCCCCACTTTTCCATCTCAGTATCTATCATTTCTCCATCAGCTATACTGTCATTCCCCCATTAGCTATAAATCGTCATTCATCCCTCAGCAAAATGTCATTCACCATCACAAAATCGTCTTCCCCATTAGCTTAAACGTCATTCCCCCATCCTATAAACGTCATTCCTCCATCAGCTTCATCTCATTCCCCCATTTGCATAAATCGCATTCATCCCTCATAACATCGTCAGTCATCCATCAGCTATCCCTCGCATTCCCCATCAGTATAAATCGTCATTCCTCCTCAGCTAACTCGTCATTCCCCCATCCGCTATAAATCGTCATTTATCCATCAGCATACATCGTCATTTCCTCCATCCGTATACTCGTCTTCATCCTCAGTTATAAATCCCATTCACCCCAGTATACATCGTCAGTCATCCCTCAGCTAACACGTCATTCCCCCATAGTAACACGTCATTCCTCCCTCACTATCATCGTCATTCCTCCATCCGCTATACATGTCATTCATCCATCACTATAAATTGTAATTCCTCCACGCTATACATCGTCCCTTCATCCTCAGCTATAAATCGTCATTTCCCCCATCCCTATACATCGTCCTTCCCCATCAGCTATACAACGTCATTCCCTCCATAAATCGTCATTCCTCCACCGCTAACATCGTCATTCATCCATCGCTATACATCGTATTCCCCCAACGCTTAAATCGTCATTCCTCCATCCGCAACACGTCATTTCCTCCACACTATACTCGTCATTCTCCCTCCCCAACATCGTCATTCACCATCCGCTATAAATGCCTTTCTCCATCAGCTATACATCGTCATTCCCCACAGCTAAAATCCCATTCCCCCCATAGCAAACATCGTCATTCCTCCATCAGCTATACATCGTCATTCTCCATCAGCTATACATCGTCATCATCTAGCTATACATCGTCATTCATCCATCAGCTATGCATCGTCATTCCTCCATCAGCTATACATCGTCATTCCTCCATCAGCTATAACATCGTCATTCCTCCATCAGCTATAAATCGTTATTCCTCCATCAGCTATACATCGTCATTCATCCATCAGCTATACATCGTCATTCCTCCATCAGCTATACATCGTCATTCATCCATCAGCATAAATCGTCATTCCTCTATCAGCTATACATCGTCATTCCTCCATCAGCTATAAATCGTAATTCCTCCATCAGCTATACATCGTCATTCCTCCATCAGCAATAAATCGTCATTCCTCCATCAGCTATACATCGTCATTCCTCCAACAGCTATACATCGTCATTCCTCCATCAGCTACACATCGTCATTCCTCCATCAGCTATACATCGTCAGTCATCCATCAGCTATACATCGTCATACCTCCATCAGCTATAAATCGTCAGTCATCCATCAGCTATACATCGTCAGTCATCCATCAGCTATAAATCGTCATTCCTCCATCAGCTATAAATCGTCATTCCTCCATCAGCTATAAATCGCCATTTATCCATCCGCTATAAATCGCCATTCCTCCATCAGCTATGCATCGTCATTCCTCCATCATCTATAAATCGCCATTCCTCCATCAGCTATAAATCGTCATTCCTCCATCAGCTATACATTGTCATTCCTCCATCAGCTATAAATCGTCATCATCCCCAGCTATACATCGTCACTCCTCCATCCGCTATAAATCGTCATTCATCCCTCAGCTATACATCGTCATTCATCCATCAGCTATCAATCGTGCGCAGTGTGGTCACAAACAAGCAGATGCGGTGTGACATACATTATATATCATGGACTAAACTGCACGCAGTGACACCTCCTTGAGAAAAACTGACACTGAAAGCGTTGAGAGAATGGGTGTTCGCTGTGCACGCAGGATGGATAATGTGATACGGTGGGAGAAGCTGTGGGGGGAGAACTCGGAACTCATAACTCTTTTATTTCATCAGGACTGAGATTTTAGGCAGAGCCTATTCTTCCAATGTGTCCTTGAGAGAGAGAGAGAGAGAGAGAAGAGAGAGAGAGAGAGAGAGAGAGAGAGAGAGAGAGAGAGAGAGAGAGAGAGGGAGCGGGCAGTTTGACATGTACAAAGGGAAGCGTATCAGTGTAGATGCTTTCATAATGACTATTGCTTTGTTGCTGACAACGCATACATCCATCTTCTTTCTTTTCTTTCTTTCTTTCTTTCACTCTTTTCTCTTTTTTTCTGACAGTTCTGACCCTTCCTTCTCCTTTTCAAGCTTTTTTTTTTAAATCTATTTCTTCTGTTATCATTGTTCTCTCAACGCGGTGACAGCCCTGATATGGCCCTTTGCAATCGGCATGGCTGTAAGCAACATGAAGGAATAAGGTATCCTTGTACTTCTCTCCCTTCTTCTCTTTCTTTTTTTTTTACCTTTACCTTCCTTTCCTCCCTGCTACTTTTTTCCTTCCCTCTCCTCCTTCTCGCGCTTTGTTTGTCCTATCATCCCTCTCTACCGTCAGTCCCATCCTCCTTCCTATTGCTTCTCTTGCTTTTCTTTCTTTTTTTTTTCTCGTTGATTGCGTAGATCGGTGAACGGGTGAGAGAGAGAAGGAGAGGGGGTGGTGGGTGTGTGTTGTGTTTTTGTGTGGGGTTCAAATCTGAACTTTGTGGACAGTCCATGAGCCAATCAAGCGTCAGTCTGAAGGTGAACGTGCCTACTATAAAAAAAACAAACTCCGTCACTCCCGCCCGGGATACGACAGGAACAAAGTCCCTTTAATGAATAAGTGCAGGACTGGAGGTGGGGAACCTGCTGTTTGTAAAGAGGGAAGGAAAAGGCGGGGAAACGGATTGTGCGAAGGGGAAGGAAAAAGGCGAGGAACGGATGTAGCGAGAGGGAAGGGAAAAAAGGCAGAGGAACGTATTTTAGCGAAGGGAAAGGAAAAGGCAGGGAACGTGATTGAGCAAAGGGGGAAGGAAAAGCAGAGGAACGTTTTGTAAGCAAAGGGGGGAAGGAGAAAGGCAGAGGAACGTGATTTGCGAAGGGGAAGGGAAAGGCAGAGGAGAGGTTGCCACGCTGGGCATGGAAGGGAGGTTAGGGGTTTGGCGGGGGTGGGGGTTTTTGTGTGGTATTTTGGGGGGGGGGGGCAGGGGGGGGGGAATGGAAGTTTGAAGGGTGAGGGGGGGGGTTGAAGAAGGGGAGTGTCATTGGGGATTGCAGGGGACCTTTGGGGAGGAGAAACACCAAACCCCCAAGGGGGGAAAAGGGGAAATTTAGAAAAACAGTGCCCCCGTCACCCATGGGTTACCGCCTCCTGCAGCAAGCCCGAACACCACCTGTCTGTCTGCCTGTCTTCGATGTCTGAATGCGTCTGTCGTTGGCATGTCCTTCTTTGTGTTTTTTCTGTTGTTGGTGGTCTTTTTTCTTTGCTGGGCTAATGGTCTGATTTAGAGCGCGACTTTTCTTCTCTCTCTCTCTCCTCCTCTCTCTCTCTCTCTCTCCTTCCTCCTCTCTCTCTCCCCTCCCCCTCTCTCTCCCCCTCGCCGCACTAGGGAGAGTAACGTCCGCCTGGAGAAAGGATCGAAGGATGGGAGGAAGACCCACATTTTTGGGAGCGAAGCGAAAAATGTCATCACCACGGGGTTCAGAAAGCAAGAAGAAGACGGCAGATGACCCGGAGGCTGCAGTCAAGGGAATTTCACTGCAGGCTGGAGCGGGCCCAAGATCGTTTTGATGCCTGCATCGCCTGAACCAGAGGCCCCAAACCCCCAATAATCGGGGCTGTACCCTTTTTCAAAGGGCAAGGTGACATACTAGGGGAAAAGGAAACTAAAAGGTACTAATTTTTTATTGGAGAAGATTTTTTTTTTAGGGTAAGGGAAAATAAAGACGAAAAACTGCTGCCCTTTGAAAAAAGCTAGAGCAAAAAACAAAAAGGCGCATGGTTTTCGACCTCTTGTAATAAGGAACAATTTTTTCTGGGGATCAGAGGGTAACCTGAAGATATAATAGGAATCGGCCCGCTTTTTCTTGTGGAGGGGGGGGTTTTTTTTTTTAAAATTTTTTTGTTCTGTAAATAGTTTTTCTTCTGCATTTTAATTTGGGGGCCCAAACCCAAAAAAAACGGCCCACCGGGCGGAACCATTGTGAGCTGTTATGGGGCTGACACTGCACGTGCCTGTATGTTGAAGCTGTGAATTTGTCAATGACAGAGGGGAAAGTGTGAACAACCAGGGACAGGCCGTGCAGCCGTGAAAAAAAGTTCAGGAACGCTTCTTGCGGGTCAACTTGATTCCGATTGTAAGCACGTGCATTTTCATTTAAGCTTTTAAAGTCTTCAAGGGAATGTCAACGGCCTGCTTCCTAAACTAAACAAAAAGATTTCCTTTTTATGTTCTTTCCCTTTGATATTATTTGTCTTGCTGAAACCTTTATAGAAACATTTCAATCAGATTTATTTGTGATTTCATACTTTTTGTAAACCCGCATTAAGTTTTCTAAACTGGTCGTTTTTCGGGGGGGAGGGTGTGCCTAATAAAGAGATGTATGCCCCCTTTTTTTCGTTCTGTTTACGTAGATTCAAAAAATTATTTTTTTTCAATAGCAAGCTGTATTAGGGACCATGAAGGGTATTTTTATATGTGTGTTATGTTCCCCCGAAGGGGCACCATTTTTATTCTTTTTTTTTGGATGTAAACAAAGGATTAGTCTTTTTGGGAAAAAGCTTGGCAGATTGTTCTGTTTCATTTCATGAGTTTTTCTTGTGTTGTCAGGGGATTTCAACAGTCGAAAATCCGATTTATTGTTATATTATTATATTATATATATATATTTTAAAAAATTTTTATTATTTGGGTATTTATATAAAAAAAAAATGATTTATGCAGTGAAAATTTTGTTTAAGTCATTAAAAACAAGTAGTTCGATTACACAAACAGGAAAAATTTGAGACAAAATGTTGAATAGCTATGGTAAATTTTGTTTAATTTATGTACTACATTTGATTTTTGATTTTGAATGGGCATGTAATGGCGACCGCTTTGGGTTTCTACCATACATCCAGATTCAGGGTATGGTTAACGATTACTTTTTAATGTCGGTGCAGTTTTGCGATTTTGAATCTTTCTGTGAACTTAAAATTTGTGATAGTTTTTTCAGATCATAAGCCACTTTTAATTACATTTTTAAATGTTTCGGGAGAGCATGGGAGTATGAAAACTCAAGAAGAGAAAAAAACTTTAAAAAGAAAGTTTGGAAAATAATGCATCCCGGGGTTTATTGCTCAATGCGTCTGGGGAATTTGTAGAATGTTAGAGTTAGCTGTAAGTTTTTAAAAATTAATCAATTGACGAAGCCCCTTTTTCCCATGTTTAACGATTGCATTAAAA
>JAMYXO010007383.1:0-12195 GCA_033310375.1 Conus canariensis
TTTAAATTCTTCATTATTCATTGCGCGCAAAACTGGGGGCATTTTTTTACCCATTCTGTTTTTGCGAAATTTTCAATCACTCTCTGTATACGGTAGGAGAAAAGTCTTTTCAGAAACTTTTTGTTAAATTTTTCAACCCAAAGCCTGGATCGTGAACACCCGGAACCCTCTTTTAATGCTAACCTATTTTTTTAAAAAATAATTGATTCACTTGACCTTTAAATTTCTTTTCCGTCATCGCTTGAAATCATGCGAGGATAATTAAAGGGGTCCTCTTGGTATTCAGCTGTATAGAAACAGCAACAGCAAAAACATTTTTTTGTGTTAATGGTCCGCATCTTTGTATCTTGGCTATATCAATGACTGAAGGCGTATTTAAAATCTTTTTGTCTAATCGTATCATGGGGAAATAAAAAAGCCATTTGAGGGTGTCGTTGGTGTTATATTCACAAAGTGGGGGTCTCTGAATTCTTTTAAAGGGCCGGGTAGAAAAAATTGCCAATCCTTGTTTAGAAAACCCATTCTTTGCTGTTTTTTCACTGACCCCCGCGCTTGGCAAAGTTTTTTTAATTTGCCGTTACCCCTTCCCCAGACCCTTTTTGGAGAATAATAATTTTGTACTTTTTATTCAGCCAATACTTTGTGCAACAAAAAACACACGTCACCCAAAAGACAATAAAAAATATTTCTTGATCTTTTGTTTTTCTGATGGTTGATAAAAATCGCAAATTTTGGTGGGGGAAATTTTTCAACTTTTGGGCCTGTTACTAGAAAATTTTTTTATTGCCGGGTCAACATCTTTAAATGGTAAGCTGCATGTCCCGTTTTTTAATCGTCGTTAAAAAAATCTAAGCTCCATTCTTTGTTTTTCATAGGTGTCTTGTGCAGCGGCTATTGTCCAATCTGTTATGTCTTTTTCTCTCATCTTATTTTGTAGTTTACTAAAGCGTAATTACTTTCCCCGGGAAAGCAAGCCTTGACCATGCGCCGCCCATCATTACGATGAACCATTTTTTAAAAGTATTTTTTTTTTCATATTTAATTTTCTGGAATTATTCCTTCTTAACTAAAAATCTTTCGTACAAAAAGAAGCTGTAATGACCGCAATCAACTTGGAAATCTTTAAAAATTTGCTTTCCAAGATCTGCTGGTTTTTTTCTTAAAAACTTTTTGAAGCTTGTGACCCACACTTAGACCTCCAATAACAGCAGAATGGTTAAAGGGTTTCAAAATTTTTTCGGGGCCATTTTTAAAAAAAAAAAATAATATTTATTATTAATAAAAACATAACTGCGTATTTTTCTTCCAACTTATGATTTTCAAAAAAAAATAAGTTTATGACCAGCATTGCGCCAAAAAAAAGGCTGTATTTTTGGGGGGGCGTGTGGAAAAAAAAAACAGTCCTCGGAAAAATTCAGATAGAACAGATTCAACAGATGTCGCCACAAGAATTGTAAAAAATCCAAAAGGTATGAAGCGCAAAATGGGGGGCAAGAATGGGCAAAATGTCGGACAAACTTTTTTCAGTTTGACACTAAACTAGTTAGTAATTTGCGCCCATTTTATCTGAACAAGATTTTATGTATGTTTAAAAGCGGATCCCGTTTTAACAAATCATTAAGTCTCTAGGTGTGATCTATATTACAAATTTGGAACATTATTTTCCCATAAAATTTGGGGGTTTTTACGTTTAATCATAAAGATTTTATTTCCCTTTTAAAAAGACCCACAGAAAAATTGATGGGAAATGACCCGGAAAAAATCCTGGGGCGTTGAAGCAGGAAAAAAAATTGAGAGTGGAACAAAAAAAAAAAATTAGAGTTACAACATATAACCATAATGAAAAAACACCCGTTGTTTCAGAGCCACAACAAAACAAGTTGTTTCAAGTCCCCCAACATCATCATGGATTATTTGGATTAAAAAAAGTTGGCATTTTTTTGGGGTCCTTTTCTGTTTGGGGGGTGGGTTTTTAAGTTTTTAAAACATTAAGAAAAAGCAAAAACCAAAACAGCCCAAAAAATCACAGCCCTAAATAAAAATCTGAACAAAAAAGAATACCAAACTGCCAACAACAAAACTCATTTTGATCCATTTGTATGCAGTAATATTCAAAACTTAATAAATAATTATAAGTGACTTGAATAAGAACTTGATAACGACTTGTGAGACTTCAGAAAACTTAATAAAACTTGTAAGAACTTGATAAAACTTGATGCGACTTGATAAAATTAAAATGACGACTTAACAAAAAACTTGATGTTACTTATGACACTTGTTAAGAATTTAAAATTACTTGAATAAGTACTTGAATAAGAATTGTTAAAAACTTGAGATACTTTTAAAACTTTTTGACTTTTTAAAGAACTTAAAAAAGAATTGAAAAAAAAACTTGTTAAAAAACAAAATAAGAACTGAATAAGAACGTGATGCCAACTTGAATAAAACCTAGAACGATAATGCGATTTTTTCAAAAAGGGATAAAACACAATTAATTGTTACTTTCTTTTCCGGGGAGACAACCTCTTCACTTCGAAGGGTTTGCTACTTTTGTATACTCTACTATTCAGGTCACGGCTTACCCCCAACTGCATAATTGCCGAGTCGAACGTCGCACGTTTGCTGGTTCGGTCGAGTTACACAAAACGGAGTGGCGTCGTTTACTGCAGCCGCACGGGGCTTGTAAAAATTTAGGCGGCTAAATTCCCCACCGGCTCTTTTAGGCGGCTTACCCGCCGCGGCATTGTATAAATTTGGGGGGCCCTAAATTCCCCACCCCAAATAATTTTTTTTCCAATTTTATGTTTAAAATCTGCATTTTAATTTAAATCTAAAACTTTTTAAAAAAATATTTATTAAAAGTAGTGGCAAAAAGTAATGAAGATAAAACTTTGTTATTTAGCTTTGGTGTTGTTTTTAACAAAATAAAAAACAATTTTACTTGAAAGTAGACACCATGTAATTGTAAAACGTTTTTTTTGTGTACAGTATTAAAATCTTGAAGATAAAAACATTTTAGGATAGCCTTTCCCTTTTGTTTTTTAAAACTTGGTTGCATGGGATTGAAAAATCTAAATTTGCCCTCTTCCCCGCCCTCAAGTGATCCTTCCCACTTTTTTGTTTTGGTCAAATGGCCGGCTAAAACGCCCCGTAACCCAAAAATGGCACTGGGGCGGCTATAACGCCCGTAAACCTAAAAGGTCGCCCCGGTGCGGCTATGGGGAAGGACCCTAAAATGGGGGGGGGGGGATTGTCCAAATTAGAAATAGAAAGCAGGCAAACAAGTATGAGAGGCATATCCTCAAAACTCTTCACATCTGGCCCTGTTTACGTGACCCTCTGGGGCGACTTGGGGCCCAGGCGCCATAGGGGTAAAACCAAAGGTAATCGGCCCGATGTGAAGATTTTGCAAATTTATTTCACATTTGATAATGTACGTGAAAATGATGTTATTGATCAAAAAAAACGAAGATTAAGCAAAAACTTTAAATCTCAAAAATTTTTTAAATTAGTATTAAAAAAAAGATAATCCTACACATTTTGTTGTTTTAAAAATGTTTACTATTAGAGAAAAAAAAATAGCAATTTTTGGGAAAGCCGGGGGAGCACAGCGACCGGGTAGCCAGAAGCCTATTTTTTAGTTCCTTTTTGCCCTTTTTTTTTGTCACCGTTTCATTCCGTTTGTTCCCACCGACCCAAACCCCAAAGGTTTCTTTTGCCAGGAGTTTTCCGTTTTAGCCAGCCCCCAGTCGGCGCTTTTAGTTCCATCTTTTTTATTTAATTTTTTGGGCCTAACTTGCTCACAACTCGGGGTTGAGGTTTTAAAAAAATTTAAAAGTCTTTTTTCCCCTGCATTTTTTTTCTGCATTTTATGTGAAATCTCTCCCTCTCTCTTTTTCCCCCCTCCCCCCCCCTCTCTCTCTCTATCTCCACACACAACATTCTATTGTTTTTGTATGTGTGGTGTTGTGTGTGTGGGGTGGTGTGTTGTTTGGGGTGTGTTGATATGACGCGCAGTAAAATGCGCGTGAGTTCTATGCGGTGTGTAAGAGAAAAAGAGAGAGGGGAGAAAGAGAGAGAGAGAGGGGAAGAGAGAGAGGGGAAGAAAAGAGGAGAGAGAAAAAATAAAAAAATGAGCGCATTAATTTTGTTTGTCAGGTTTTGGGTTGCTTTCACCATGTGTATTACTCTGTTTCACTGAAACACACACACACACACACACACACACACACACACACACACACACACACCACAACACACACACACGACCACACGACACTCTTTGTTCTCATATCTATTGTTCAAACGAATATAACTTTTTTCTTGATATGTGTGTGTGTGTGTGTTTTTGGGTGTGTGTGTGTGTGTGTGTGTGTGTTTTGTAAAAACTTTAATTTATTTTTCGCTGGCTCGTCTTCTTAAAATTTTTTTTGTTACATACTAAATATTCTCTTTCGAAATGCCACAAATGTTCAAAACACTAAAACGTTTAACTGAAAGACCCATTGCTATTAAATATCCGATTTTTCACAGAATACGGGGCCGCAACGTTATATCTTTTTTCTCGGGGACTTGGGGAGGAAAAAACCAAAATTTTTAAAAAACAAAAAAAAAAAAACAAACAAAAAAAAAACCCCCAACAAAAAAAACCAAACATTTCCTCCTCATTAGTCAATGAAAAACGGCAAAACAGAAGTGTCATTGTGCTGAAATTCAAAAAACGGACGAAAAAGGGACAATTATGTAGCCGGTAAAATCGCTAAAAACACAAACAGTTCAGTAAGGAAGAAAAGAAAAAAGTAGGATTGGCGGTTGGGTTTTTTTCTCAAAAAAAATCTTTCCCTTTTTTAAAACACTAGCGGGTTTATGTGCTGCGGTGCGTGTGTTTCGTGGTTTGTGTGGTTTGGTGTTGTGTGTGTGTGTGTGTTGTGTGGGGCGCGCGCGCGCCCATGTGGTGTATTGTGTCTTGCGTGCGTGCGTGCGGGTGTGCGTGCGCGCCTGCGTGCGTGCGTGCGTCGTGCGTGGTTGTGTGTGTGTGTGTGGTGTTGTGTGTGTTTGTTTTTGTTACAAGTTACACTAAAACTAGAAGTTTGAAAAAACTGAGAAAAAGGGATTATTATAAGTTCTTACAATTCGTATAAGCCCGGTTCATGCACCACACCACTAGGAGTAAGAAATTTGTTTTCATATAATGCAGGCCTAAATCAGCACCCTCACGTAGGAGTAAAAATTCGTTTTAAATGCAGGGCCCACATCATGCACACCTCACTGGAGTAAAATTCGTTTGCATATAATGCAGGCCTAAATCATGCACACCTCACGAGGGTAAAATTTGTTTTCATAAAATGCAGGCCCCACATCATGCACACACTCACGAGGATAAAAATTCTTTTTTCATAAATCAGGCCTAATCATCACACAATACAGAAGAACGGGTTTAAAAAGGTTTAAAAAACCCTGATAAAACTTGTTTAAGAGGAAAAGAAAAGAGAAGAAAGAAAGGGAAAAAGGGGGGAGAAGAGAGAGAAGGAGAGAGAGATGGGGAGAGAGGGGAAAAAGAGAAGGAAAAGAGGAAGAGGAGCACAAAATTTCAGACGCAGCCCTCAAACACCGTCACACACACAGACACAAGCCACACCCCACACACACACCCCACACACACACAACACCCACACAACCAACCACACACACTTTTTCCCTCTCTTTTCTCCTCTTTTCCAACACAAAAACACATACACTCACTCACCCCCACCACACACACACACCACACCCCCACACACACACACAACCAAACATAAAATAAATTCCCCTATACAAAAGACACCAAAAAACGCACAGGAGGAGAGAGAGGAGAGAAGAGGGAAAAAGGAGAGAGGAGGAGAGGGAGAGAAAAACAGAAAGAAGGAAAAAGAAGGGGAAGGGGAGAGGGGGAGAGAGAGAGAGAGACTCACACTTACAGACAGCCAGAAACACGCACCGCGCCCCCGCGCGCCAACCCCACCCCACACCACCAAAAAAACACCCCCAAACAACCCCTTTTCCTCTCCTCTCTTTCACACACCATACCCCACACCACCCCCAAAAACACGCCCCCACACACACACACACCCCACACAAAACACACACCAACACACACACACCACAGGGAACACCACCACCAAAACACACACCAACTTGCGCCACGCCCCCAAACACACATACCGCCGCGCGCGTGCCCCCACGACCACACACACACACCCCACCACACACACACACACACACACACACCCACGAACAAACACAAACCCCATCAACAACATACATACAACATACCCTCTATGCACAAAACACGACACGCAGAAAGAGAAGAGGGAGAGAGAGAAAAAGAGAGAGAGGAGAAAGAAAAACGCTTGCACAATGGCCTTATTCATGCTCATTAACGCAACCCCCTCCCATCCGCTGCCCCCCCCCACCCGAACAACACATTCGCGGGAGGTGGGGGGAAAAAGTGAACACCACACACACACACACCCCCACACACAACACACACACACACAAAAACCACACACACGGCCCGCGCGGCGCCCCGCCGCGCGCACACCATGCGATGAATGCATCCTTGTCGGGGTAATGCATTGACAGCCAACCATCTTTGAATTCTCTTAGCGCCCTGTTTTGATAACAGATTCAACGACTCGTCAGTTTGTATGGGCACCTAGATGTAAAAACGACTCTTTTCAGTTGGTAGGGCTGGGCTAATAACTAAAAGCGAGATAATATAGGAGCAGGTAAAAATCGTAAACCTAGCTTTTAATGCCCCATGGCCTTCCGCCACTGGACCGATGTACTTGCATCATCTTTGAAAAAAGTGAAAATAAAAACCCTAATTTTAAAAAAGACGAGCCCCAAAAGAAAGGAGGGCAAACACGACACGAATTCGAATATAAGTAAACGTTTTCGTGATAAACATTTGTGGGCATAATCCAGATTTGTATTGTATTTTGAAAGTAACGGTGTACCACCCTACCCTCCCCCCAAACCCTCCAAAACCCCTGGTTTTTTATGGCAAATCTGAGTAAAAATAGAAAGAAGCCTAACTGGAAAATTATTCCTATCTTGAAAAAATTCGTAGATAAATCCATTTTCACATACTACATTTAATCGAATTCGTTTGTATTATTAAAACATTAGGTTTTACCACATTTTCAGAGGAAAAATTTATTTTTCAACAGACCCCCGAACAGGGGAAAAGGGATTCTCAGCATACATAACTTTTGAACAAAAGTAGCAATAAATTTAGTTTGGGGCAATAAAATGGTTTCCAGCACATCCAAAATTCCCCTCACCTTTAATTACCCTCCTCCTTATAAATTTATTTGGGTAATAAAATGGTTCCAGCACACCATTTCCCTCCCGATCAAAATTTCCTTCTCCTCCTTGTTTTCTCCCGTGCTGTTTTCACAACCACCTTGACTTTCTTCTTTTTTCTTTTCTGGCTCTCCTCTCTCTACCAAATTTACCAAAAGTTTGATACTCACGTCTTATTTTTGCAGGGCTACCTGAAGAGATTTCTTTTTTCTAACTGCCTGGTATACAAATTTCCTGGAATTTCTTCCGGTTAAAAAAACATCTTTAGGTGATCTTTCAAACTTTAAAACCCTTATTATATATATATATATATAATTTTTTCTTCTTTATTTATGGATTTTTTTCAATCAAGACTAAGAGAAAAGCTTTGTTTAAAAATTTTTGAAAAAATAAAAATATATATAATAAAAAAAATCCCAAAAAAACCCTGCGGGCAAGAAGGAAGAAGAGAGAAAGAGAGAGAAGACCTTACCTTGACGCGCGCTTTCCCGCCCGCCATTTATTTGTGGCCCTCTTTTTTCCTCCACAGGAAACGCAATACATTTCAACATGACAAAAAAAAAAAAAAAAAAAAAAAAAAAAAAAATTTTGAAACGTTATTGTAACAATTTTGTTTTTTTTTTTAAATTTCAAATTTTTTCAATACGTCAGAACATTACAATGGTTTCTCGGTTTTTAAGGTAGAAGAAATACATTCAAATCTCTTAGTTTCATGTTATCGTTTTGACAAATTTTCCAATTTATTGAATTCCTTTTACAAGTGTTTAAAAAGTTTTTGTTCGTAATTCCTTAATTTGGGACACCACTTTAAAAAATCATTTTCGTTTCTATGTTGGCAAAGGGGCATTTATTATAGCTTATTGTCTTTTAATTTTTTTATTGCCAGCAGTTATTTATTCCAAACCTAACCAAAACAGTCAAACCCCATATTCTGCGCGCCATACATTGGCTTGACCGTGTATCAAATCTTAAAAAATATATTATATCTAATTCTAAAAACTATCATTGTTTCTTATTTCACCTGTTTTCCCCCTTTCCCCCTTTCCCTCAATTCTAAAGTAAATTCCCTACGAAGTTTAGCGTTAGAGTGAAACCAAATTTTTTAGCTTTTACTACCTCAATTTTTTCCGCCCCATTTTTTCCAGTCTCCAAGGTATCCTCCTTTTCAAAAAGCCCATACCTTTCTTTTTGAAGAAAAAATCTTAGTCCAATGCGGGCCGAGGCTTCCGAAAGGGTTTTTAAACAAACATGTCTCAGCGAATAGAAAATGAAAAATTCTGCGTTTTTAAGAATGATATCCGTGTCTTCCTTTCGGACTTTTCTGCAAAATTCTAAAAATATAATGAAAAAATTTGGGGGGGCAGAAGCCCCCTTGTTTCACCCTGCGGGGCATTTTGAAAATTCTTTTAGTTCAGTTTCATTTTTAACATGCTTGTCTGTTTTATAAAGCTTTTAGCATTAATCTCTTCGTAGATATTTTGTTTTTTCTGAGGTTTTTTTTTTCCCTTTTTTACTGTATCAAAACGCTTTTGATAATCAATGAAGGTAGTTAAAAATTACTTCTTCTTCGCCGTATAGGCAGTTACTTGTATAGATGTTAGGGGGAAAATATGGTCACTGTTGAGAAATCTTTCCCCGAAACCCCCTGTTCTTTGCTAATGTTTTTTCGCTTCTGCCCCTCATTAGCTTTTGTTTAAGATTTCTGTTAAATCTTGCTAGAGCAAAAAAGGGTACCCTTATATTTTGGGGGGGTTTTGTCTATCTCCCTTCTTTTGAGTTTATGAAACACCGCCCTTTACCATTCAGGGGACGTACTATCTTATATAACTTTTTGAATAATTGTAAGAATGGCACTATATTTTGACCTTAAATTTTTAAAAATTCAGGAGGGATTTATCAAGCCTGGTGTTTGCCTTTTAAAAAATTTTTCTGTACAATCTTACTTTTTTCGGTTATCTCTTCGCTAATTTTGTAATAATTTCGTTCAACATTTTCTTTTGTGGGCCTACTTCTCTATGTTTAGTATTTTTGTGTCTTGGGGGTTAAGATGCTTCGAAATGCGCTTTCCACGTGAAATATTAACAATGGTAATGTTTCTCTTTCTTCTAACACTTTTTAGGGTGCCCGAACTTCGGCTGTCCTTGCGTTTTTGGGTACTAGGTGTCGTATTTGTTTTTATACTGTTTTTTTTTTTTTCTCTAATTGTTTTTTTGTAAGTGCTCTTTTCTTCCTGTATGCCTCTCCCTTTCGATAAATGGTTGGGTTTTTTTGCCCTTTTTTTCTTTCCGTGTCAGTGCTTTTTTTCTTTTTGTTTTGGGGTTTTTTTTTTATCGACCCTGTTTGAAAGTCTTATATTTTCATCCTATACCTATTTTTTTATACAGTCTTTTTCCCCTCTTTTAATAGCTTATTAAATCGGTCTATACTCGTGCTAACACCTCTTTCTATTTCTTCGTTATTTGCTCCCATTTTTTGTTTGCCTTTTCCCGTTTCTGTGAACTGGACATACTGTTTTTGTTTTGTGGGATCCCACTTTAGTTTCTTTCCGTAAGATTTCTTGCCCTCGTTCTCTTTGTCATTTAGTATGTGCTTTGTAATTCCGTCAAAAAAGGCAATGCTGAGCTTCAACTCTCTCTCTACATCTGACACTTTTTCACTTTTTTCTAACATTTCAACAAACAAAAGAAAATTTATAATCTGTTACCCCTTTCGGAGTAAAAGGTTTGCACTCGAACTTTCCCATCCAGACCATTTAGGGGAGTTACTTAAAAGTTATACAAAATTTCATTATTTCTTCCCAAAAACCCTTTTTGTGGGGGGATCTTTAGACCTCCGTGCTACCGCCTCTCTTTTCCCCTGTTATCTCATTTTTCATCTCGATGCTCAAGCCCATCCCCATAGGGCATTGAGATTCCTCCAATTTTAAAGGAACTGTTCCTTGTCTGTTTGTGCAAATATTTTATTGTTCAATTAGCCCCATGTGCATGAGAACTTTGTCAGAATAAACGCTATCTAGGGAAGTACATATGCCCCTGAAAACAAAATGCTTTTTTTACAATGCAAAAAACTTTTCATTAACTTCACACAGATTACTTTTTCCATGTCTATTTATCAGTTGGAATTTTCAGTAACTCTTTTTTATCACAGTTGTTTCCCCCTGAGGGTCTCCCATTCTAGTAAATTTCACCGCTGGACAAGTAATTGAAAAAAACCCTGAATTTTTAAATTTAAATCGAAAAAATTTTGAAGTAAATGTTTCTTTTAAAAACACAGATCAAAAAATGTGATAAATTCAAAAAGTCTGGTTCCGTTTAAATTTTTCTAAAATCCCCCCACACCAACATACAAAGGATAGTTTCTTTTTCCACTCTGTTCCTTTCTTTTTTCGTTCCCCCCCCTCTTCCCTTTTCTCGTTCGCACACTCATCCGTTTTTTGGGTCTTTTTTTATTTTTATCTTAGTTTTTAGTCGTGGTCCCTGTGTACGGCCGGGGGTACCCCCTTTCTTTGCTTTTTTTTTTTCCTCGTAGGGTTCTGCGGTGCTACTGTTTTTTTTTATGGGTGCCCTTCGTGCACTGTGTGTGAGCGAGGTTTGTTTGTTGTGCTTGACCCCCCCTTTCTCTCCCTCCCCCCCCAGTCTGCCCACCTCCTCGTGTCCTCAACGCTGTACTCTTCAGTGGGTCCGCACTGTTTCGTCCAGAGTTTTTTGCCGCGGCCGGGGCGCCCTCCCCTCCCCTCTTCTAGGGTAAAATCTGTCTTTCCCTGTTTGCCACATGTGAGCGCTTTTCTGTCGCGCCCGGGGTGGGTTTTTTGGGCGGCGCTGCATCTGCGCCCCTTTACCCCCCGGTGGGGCCCCCAAAAAACACCGAGAAAAGAGAGAGGAGAGAAGAAACAGAGAGACAGAGAGAAAGAAGACAAGACATAAAGGGGGACACACCCTAACACCCCCACCCACCCACAGAGAGAGAGAAGAAGAGAGAAGAGAGAGAGAAAAGAGGGGGGCGAGGGGAAAAGAGAGAGAAACAACACACATACACACCCCCCACCCAACCCACCCACAAAAGAGAAAGAGAGGAGAGAGAGAGAAAGGAAGAGAAGAGGAGAGAGAGAGGAGAGAGGAGAATCATATTATGCAAGCCGAGTGTATTTTGAAATTTTTCCATGATTTGATTTTTAGATGTTCTATACAATTTTCCCTGGGCTGTCTACAAGTAATAACAGTTCAGAGGGTGCAACATAGTAAAAAAGGTGGTGTACAAATTTTTAAGGCGTTCAAACCACTCGGGACGGCAAACATCGACTTAATTGGGGCCACTAAAAAAAAAAATCCTTATAAAAATATGCTCTACAGTTCATGTCATATTTCACTTATCGGGAAAACTTCCGTTTTGGAATTTTTGTTCTTTCTGCTTTTAATTGAAGTGTTTTGCAAAGAATTTCCTGAAATGAAAAACCCGTTCCATTTGCAATTTTGGCCAAATCCATTAGGTAATAAATCAGTTACCCGCAAAATAAATGCCCCCCCCGTGCCCAAAAGGGATCATCTGAACCAACCCATTTGCAATGTATTTGTATTGTAACCGCTGTTTTGATATTTATAAAACTTGGGCCCCGTTTGGTATTTCCAAAACCTTGTTGAATTTGATACCAAAATGGTACAAAAACAAAAAGATGGTTTATCTCTCACCTCCGGATTTCCAGGTACAGGTGATAGACCCGCCGTTTTGGATTTGTGAAAATTTATTTGCATCCCAACAATAGGTACCCCCCTCTCATCGTTTTGTCCATAGTTTGGAACTAGGTATTTTTTTTTTTTTTCATTTTTTTTTTTTTTTTTCTTGGTTTATTTT